>JAMKCH010022619.1:0-22704 GCA_023653785.1 Ophioderma brevispina | reverse complement strand
GGTTAATCTTGGAAAGACAAAAGTGATGGTGAGTGGGGTGGAAGGGGGCGTGTCAGTGAGTAAGGTAGACCCATGCAGTAAGAGGGTAAAAGCAAATTCAGTGTGGTGTGGGAAATGGATTTATGGGAGATATACAAAGATGAATAGCGTGACCCCAAGCTTGGCTAGAGATTTTGAGTGCAGAAGATGTGAAACAAGATGGAGGGATGGTGGAATAGGTGGAAAAGTTGTGATGAGGTGGAATCGGTGAAACTTGAGTTCTCGTACCTGGGGGATATGGTAAATGCAGAGGGTGTTTTGAATCAATCCCATAATGCATTGCAATGTGCATATACTGTACTAAACATACGTTAGTACTTAGGGATAAAAAGTGTCCCAAAAGTCTAAGAACCACAGGATATTTCATGATCATGCTAAAAGGTCCCTAAGCACTAACGCTTTGTGTGCTAAAATGAGCGTCAAAGTCAGGGTTTTTATGTGTTAAGAATAGGATTTTGTGGAATCATGTGACCCTATTGAGGCGAAATTTCTCAAAATTTGTGCATTTTGGGATTGACTTAATACACCCTCTGTGGTAAATGTAAATGGTGGATCCGAGGCGGCTATGACAGTTAGAGTAAGGTTTGGGTGGGTGAAGTCTAGGGAATGTGAGGAGTTGCAATACGGGAAACGATTTCCTTTGAAGATGAAAGGAATGGTGTATAAGATTTGTGTGAGGTCGGTGATGCTGTATGGGAGTGAGACATGTGGATTTTGAGGATGGCAAGAGCGACGTGTGGTGTGAAAAACACTGAAGACTTGATGCAGATGTTGGGTTTGGAAGAAGCGGTGGACCGGTTGGCGAAGGCGAATGGTGTACGTTGGTATGTGCATGTGCTGAGGAGGTATGATGAGAATGTTTTAAGAAGGGCTCTTGAGTTCGGGGTGGGTAGTTCAAGGCGGAGGGAACGACCAAAGAAGACATGGAAGAAGCAAGTGGAGGAGGAGAGTAGGAGGGTTGGGTTGATGATGGAGGATGCGCTCAATCGGGCAAAGTGGAGGGAGGGGTAAGCGCAATTGTTTCGAGTGTGAGGTAAATATGGCCACCCTCATTCACAGCTAGGACAAAACTAGATCTAAAACTTTGGATTTACTACTATCAGTGGGATGTTTCAAACGTTCTTTTATGTCTAGCTGCCAAAGGACACATTTAGACCAGTCGCCTGGATAGCTGAATGTGAACGGCTTGCCATTTTGAAGCATGCAGGGATAGGTTGGTTCATACTGGGAAGGTTATTTGGTGAAGTATGCAGGGCTAGGGTAGATAGGCTAGTTGACCATTATCATATCTTCCACCACCAAGTAGAAACTATACAAACATGTACATAAATAAACAAAAGTCATGGATATGATGATATATCAGTCAATAGGAGCATTCATTCACTACTCATTGTTATTGCCATCAACAAATAGGCAAAGCAAGAGAGACTTGCTCAGGTGATGATACAAACATGGAACTATGATGTTTCGCAGCTGATAATTCTGCAGAGTGAATATAATCAGAGAATGTTTTTGATAATGACGTATGATGTAGTTCATAAGAAATCGTGGTCAACAGGCAATTTTCTACTGGTTGTTAATGAAAATATGTTGCCTAGCAACTGCAATTTGGTCTTGATTTGTTGGAAAGTGCTTCAAAATAATGTTTATATGAAATTTGAAGTTGTAGATACTAAAATACATTCTAGTCATTGAATATCATTGGTCCATAGACATCCTATGTACCGGTTGCTAAGGAAAATGCGTTGCCTAGCAACCGTTGCTATACTATAGAGAGTGTTGCGGACGGGTTTCACCTCCACTCGGAACGCACCAAGGTAGAACAACTCGCTTTAATTTAGGTTTAATTAACGTTTTATTCAGCGGAGTTTCAATCATTTCACAATCACAACAATCACTGCTCACGCAATCACAAACTTCACCTCTGACCCAGTGAAACTGGCTTAGGAGAAATCGCCAGGGGGCGCTCGACTCACTTATCAACAGAGCGATCACCGCCATATAACCCCCCTGCCCTCCAAGCGAGTTCCACCGAGCTGAAATACACCATAACAATTTACTCTAGATATTAGCACTGCTGCTGTAAATTTAGAATTCCACACACAGATATTGTCAATAAAGCAATAGTACAATACCCTCATTAGTAACCATCTCTAAACCATGCTAAACCATGTGCCAAAAAGATTGCATGTATCCAGACACACTCCCAGATTTCGACTACCCAACAACTAGGACAAGGCAAGAAGGACTCTCTCACAGGAGGACTAACTCACTGTTGCATGCATCCAAATCCCAGTAAAGCAGACAGCACATGACCTCGTGTTCAGCAGTGAAGCAAAACAAAACCGTGAGGCGGCCATGCACAAACACTCCAGAGACACATGACATATTGTTACTTTCTACAGAAAATGCAACCTTCATGTACAAAACATGAGCTTATTAGCATCGATTCCGAAACTTTAGTAGAAAATGAAAACATTTATATGTTTGCATTTATTTAGAGGCCTTATTTCGTTGTGGCAAAATTATAATCCATGTGTACTGCAAATCAATGGTAATTTGCCATTTTAAAAATTAGCAAAACATAACTGACCAAATTTACAAGGAGGTGACATGCCTGGAATTCACAGGACAAAACTTGATTGGATTACCATATAAATTGTAATACCTGTATGAATGGGTTTGCCTTTTAGAAGGAACAGAATTTACTAGCACTACATATATTTGGAAAAGTGCATAAATTTGAGTATTGCTGATGATCCAGTTTGCAACACACATCCATAATCTCAATACAAGTAATCACCTACGTATTAAACTACACAATAGTGGAAACTCTAAAAGGAAAAAGAGACAATTCGAAGAGTGAATTGCCAGTTAAATTTTTAAAGTTTTAAAAAACCACATCCGCAGTGAAAAATCAGTTTAGCCCGGGGCGGCTAACGGTATGTCACGAAAACCGATTGAGGATACCGACTGCATACTAAAAAACACATGCAGTTGGGTCACGTTAGTTGTCTTACAAAATTACAGTACAATGCTTTCTCAATCAGAGACAAAATACCATTTTTATACAGTATGTGATAAAAAAAAAATTCCTTGTGCCACATTTAATTGTGCTGCCATACAAGGGAAAAGGGTACCTCG
Organism: Ophioderma brevispina; assembly: GCA_023653785.1. Classification (NCBI taxonomy): domain Eukaryota; kingdom Metazoa; phylum Echinodermata; class Ophiuroidea; order Amphilepidida; family Ophiodermatidae; genus Ophioderma; species Ophioderma brevispina. The sequence continues at coordinate 19,521 of JAMKCH010022619.1, read as the reverse complement.
GTATTTTGAGTATCTGTTCTAGAACAAATTCTGCAAATTGAACAGTCTCGCAAAAGTACCGACAAAAGTTTATCATATCCTCATAAGGACACTATCCCCATCTTACTTTATAGACAGGTAGCAACAATGAACATGTTACACAAATTGATACATTCATATATTAGGAGAATCCGTTATGATGTACATGTACCTCTGTCATGCTTGATCAACCTTGTTATTATGTAATAACACATCGAATAATGTAATATGCCAGCAACCTGGCATATATTTGTCTTAAGAATTAATCAGGCATTGTATGGAATTAAAGTCTGACTCGAGATTTCGAAATATTATTTTTTTTTTTAATAATGAAAAAATAGGCAACTAGAACTAAAGCTAGTAACCTAAAATGCAGAATGCGAAATGAGATGAATCGGTTTTTCGTTTAGCAGGAAAACATTTAGTGTAGTATTACGTCCCATAGGATACGTGTATAACAAAATTCCGATCGGAATTTTTAACAAATTTGTGATTTTCTATATGAGGATGTCGATTTAAGCTTAGCGCTTTCACACAGTGATAGATATGGACAAGCATAATGTACATGCAAAAAACACATTTTTTGCAATTGAGGGCGCCCTCCTCAGGAAATCTCTGAGCGGCCTTTAATGCAAGCAATATGTGTGTTGGAACATTTACGAGTATAGGTGTAAGTGCATGTGTGGGTGTGGGCAGTGTGGGTGTGTTGCAATGTGTGGGTGTTGCATGTGTGAGTATGTGCATGGGTGTGTGAGTGTGGCAGGGTATGGGTGTGTGCATATGTGAGTGTAAGTGCATATTTATGTGAGTGTGTGTGTGCACATGTACAGTGAGTGGGGTAAGGGCATGGTGGGTGTGTGCATGTGTTAGGGGGTGTAATCATGTATGAGTGTGCAGCTTTGCGTACCAATAATCCTACGTATTAACAAAGCTGAAGTGGTGATTGTCAAAAACTAAATCGCAGTGCCTTGTAATCACATGGGCACACCAAAATGACAGTTGTACTCACTGATGTGGTTATGTCCTACACGATGTGGTGGTGTGTGTGTGTGTGTGTGTGCACCCGTTCACAATAAACAACAATTCCAATAGGTTGTCAACACCTGTTGACGAAAATGGTTTATACCATCTCTGTACACAATCTAATATCAAAAAATTGGCTGAAAAAAAATATTTTTATCTGTAAATAAAATTCACCTTCCACACATCACGGTTCAAAAATCTCATTTGTAGGGAACACCTGGCGCTATCAAATTTGTCATTAGTAACCAAATACATCTCATTTTTGAAAAAAAAAACAATTAAATATAAGATACAGTTCTTTTTGTTTGTGAGACAACCAATATTTACCCTAGTTACATGGAAAACATCTGTTGTTTTGTTTTGTAAATGTAAATAGGAACCAGTATTTCATATCTGCAAGGAAAACTCAACTACAAGGCAGTCTAGGCTGCAGAAGTGTGTGATTTGGGCATGCACGTTACTCAATACCAACTTGCAAATAATACATTGTCGTTCAAGTTTGGCATTGTGTGTGACCACCAGGAATAGGCATATTGGTCTATTACTGTCTCGTATCATTATGGTGACACAGGAGAGTTCTGTAAGTAATTTGAAGCGTTGGGAGGGGATAGACTAGACTTGCTTCAGCAGTTGCACCAAGGCATTATAAGTTAATCGTCCAACTCTTGCCTTTGGAGCCATCGAGCGGCATTCTCAGTTAGCGCAAACGCTTCAACCCCCTTGAGTTTTTATCATCAGTCCATTCCGCAAAAGAACTGCACATAGCAAATGCATGTTAAAAAGTCTCTCTATGTCCCTGATCCATCAAATGCTTGGTCTCATTGATTGGTTGGACGCCATACCAAACTTGTGACACTCGTAAAGACGTGGTTACATGAAAGGGGCAAAATTTTGAAGCCCTAAAAGTTAAAACACACAATTTCAAAAGTTCGAGGACGGAATTTTGTTTCAAAACTTAGTACCGGATTCAATTACTCAGACGAATAATCTCCACCACACGTTGCGGACGGGTTTCAACCTCCACTCGGGGACGAACAAATAGAACAACAGCTTATCAGGGCGTTTCAATCATTCACAATTCAAAATCAATTCATAACAATCACTGTCACGCAATCACAAACTTCACCTCTGACCCAGTGAAACTGGCTAGGAGAAAATCGCCAGGGGCGCTAGACTCACTTTCAACAGAGCGATCACAGCACAAGAGTTAATTTGGGCTCACCCCTGAAATGTTTAGAATGTGTTTTGATCATTTGTGCCAAGTTTCAGCTTTTATCAGAATTGAACTATTTACTCTGCCTAGACTAAGAGTTGTCTATCTGACTGTCCGAAAAGGACACGTTCGTATATGGACCATGCTGAACACCCATGACGGGGCCACATCAAAGCGCCCAAAATCAGTTTGTGGTTTGCAGTTGTTCATACACGCCGCAAGTTGGCCCATGAAATACAGTACACCGTGTGGCAAACGGTTCAGATAGCTTCAGATGATTAAAGGGGGAGGCCCGGATTTAAGGATATGAAGTTGTCATTCGTTGATAGATTGGCCTTAACCAAAAACCCCCACGTAAGTTTCGCGCCGATATTTCAATGCGTTTTCATGTGAGAGCAGAAACGTGATTTCGTAGACCCATAGACTACGGTGTAAAATTAATATTGGTCGACCAAATTGGGGTACATTTTCGCTCATTACTTCCAAAACCAAACATCATTTGGTCCAAGATTTCACAGGGTAAATGAGAAAAATAGTAGCTTTTCTTCTGATAACAAAATGTTGGCAACCATTCCGGGTAAATCTGGGTTCTGGGGACGAGGCCATTAGCGATCGGGTCAGGGACCTTTTAAACATCATAAATTTTTTTAGGTAATGTCGGGGGGAGGGACGAGGCTGTGGATCACGATTCCCCTTAAGGGTTAACATTTTGACCACAGACACACACACAGATACACAAGAATACACAGAACATATACGACCAGAGTCGAGTAATCCTTGTGCGTCTGCACTTCTGCAAACACCAACCGTGAAAAAGTATTGCCTAAGGACTGCGTAACGCAGTTGGCTATTCCAGAAATTATCCCACACCCCCCCCCCAGATGACAATTCAAAATTCGAAATAATTATGGGAATTCCCCACGCTGTTTTTTTTTTTTTTTTTTTGGACAAATAGTGTTGGAATTCCCAGGCTGTTTTTTGACAAATCGGTTGGGAATTCCCACGCAATTTTTCATCGTGTTATCTTGGGTGCTTCTGACAAACGGAAACGAAAGGCCGAAAAATTGTACTTTTTTAAAGACGAAATTGATTATTTTGTTAAATGGATGGGGATTCCCAGACACACAGATGATTTTATAAAATAGCTGACTCTTCTGGAATTCCCAAACACCAAGATGGACACCTGCTGAAAAGGCTGGCCCTTATGGGAATTCCTATACACAAAGATGACATCAGTGTAATGTCTGGACCATAGGGATTCCCAAAACACCCAAAGATGATATTTTCAAATGGCTGGCCCAATGGGAAATTCCAAAAAAAACCCAAAGATGACATACATGAAATGGACTGGCCTTTATGGGAATTCCCAGAATACCCAAAGATGCATCAGTGAAATGGCCTGTCTCGTGCGGAATTGCCCAAAACCCAAAGAGACAATCGTGAAATGGCTGGCTTTTATGGTCAATTTCCCAAACATCCAAAGATGACATTTGTGAAAATGACAGGCCCCATGGGAAATCCCAACATACCCCATGTATATTTAGTCATGCTACCATGGTCCAAATGACGAAATACCAAACCCAAAATACGTTAATAGGAGAGTGGCCGTCCAGAGGGTCCCATGTCGGGTGGGGGGGGGGGGGCAAGTTTGATATAAAAGGCTGTAACGTATGTTACGCGGGGTTGGTGCACATTAGGGGTGTTACCTCCCCAATGCTCATATTCAGAAGAACAGGGATAAATACAGAAGAAATTGGGATGGATAGCTGGGGGTGGGATTCAGAATTGGTTTGGTCGGGATGTGCGACTGAGGACTCGCAACCCATATCCTATTTTAAGGTCATTTGGTAGAAATGGTACCCATTTCCAAGGATTTCCTTCAAATATATACCCACCTTTTTCCCAATTTGACTTTTTAAAACATATTTTGGGGCAGGTTTTGTTTCGGGGGGGGGGTGGGGACAAGTGGGACCCAAGATTTCACAAGAAAAAGGACCCCAGTGGGCGACACATCTCCGTTTATCTTTAGTATGTAAGTAACTCCCGGATAGATAAAAAGAAAACAAGAATATTGATATGGTTTAAAATGGGGGAAATATGATGACGACCCAAAGAACCACGGAATATTTGGAATCTGCATGAGCTTTGAAGCTACGTGCAAAAAAAGACAGGCAATTTACAGTGCAATACTGTAAAATAATGACAGTATTTCACTGTATTTTGAAATCAGACAAAAATACTGAATTTTATGTTCAAATATCAGACATATGATGGCACTAAATTCTAATGAGTAAATCAACATTAATTATACACTATTATGAATTTTCAATATATGAGGTAAAGTACAATAAAATTGGAGGCAAAAAAAAACATGCAATTTTACATGGAAATCCAGATCCTTTTACCCACAAAAGTCGGTAAAAATGCAGCTTTTAAGGATTTCATCAAAGTACTGTATATTTTACAGTTTGATGTTATTCTATTTTTACAACAAAGTGAAATTGACAATTATGCGTAAAATGTGTTGATAAGCTTACTAAGTTTAGATTGTCCGTCAGATTTATTTATTCTCATGGTATTCACAATGTCTGTAATAACTCACCAACTATATAGGTTTTAACGTGGTTGATTAAATTAATTTTTACAGAACTTAATTTTTACAATGGGGGGGCAAGAATGGATGACCAGATTTTCCAGTAACATTTCCAAAAAACGTTGCAAACTTATGAAATTTCAAAGAATTTGATTCGATTCATCCAAGCGCATGGATTTTTTGAACGTAAATATTGATAAGAATGTGAGGACTCTTAATGGATATATACTGATATAAAATTGCTGGCGCAATTGTTTTTCTTGACATGAAAAAAAGCATTTGACAATGTCTATCTGATTTTCTATTTGAAGTTTTCAAAATACGTTAAATTTTGGGAATAAAATTGTTTGAGACTATACATATTTAGAATGGTAGAAAAGTTTATAAATTCATGATTGTCCGTAAAGTTGGATTTCTTCAAGACCCAATTCTTAATCCTTATTCTATTTGAATGCTTCAGTAATCATAATGAGTAGGTGAATGATTACATAATAAGTCCCCACTACCCAGGTGAAGTGAATCCATGCAACAATTTTAAAAGAATATTCGGGTTTTTATATTCATTTGAATAAGAGGGTAAAGAAAGATCATGTGCTTGGTCTATTCTGATGGTGGTTTGAGGAAGATTGAATCCATTATAGATTTTCCCTGGCTCAAAGAATATCTACTAGATGAAAACTTGAAACCGTGGGGAAAATTCGCGTATTGATATCCTCCAGGACTCAGGCCCAAATTTTGGAAGTCTTATACAGTAAACTCCTTTAAAGACCTCATTACTCAGTTACATATTCAAGGAATGATAGAAGAATTACCAATTTCTTGCTCAAGAAATTCCCCCTCCTACTCTGGCTTGATGAACTGGTTCCAGAATATAACATTTTTCAACAATGTGATTGATCTTTGAACCTACTGTTAAATTCCAAGATTCCAAAAAACAACATATTCTATCTTAAAACGGGGTGGCCGGATTTACCTCACATTCGTAGCAATCACCCTTACTCCCGCCTACCACTTTGCCCGATCCAATGCACCTCCATCCTCAACCAACTTCCTACCCTCCTCCACGTGCTTCTTCCATGTCCTGGTCGTTCCCTCCTCCTCAAACGCAATTGAGCCTAAAAAGCCCTTCTGATACATGCTCGTTATCTTCCTCAGCACATGCCTACCATCATACACCATTCGCCTTCGCCAACAGGTCCATCACCTCTTCCAAACCAAACAACCAACATTGCACATGTCCCCTCCCAGACATCATCATCGATTCCAATAACTCTAATTACAGAATTCCTTTCATCTTCAAAGGAAATATTTCTGTGTTCATAACTTCCACGTCCTAAACTTTATCCCAACCCGTACCTTACTCTAGTGTCACAGCCTCCTCCATCCACCACCCCAACTAACTCTGTCCCCAGGTATACGTGAACACCTTCACCGATCCACCTCATCACACAAATTTTTCACCTGTTCCACCATTCCGTCCACCTTTTTTCTCTCATCTTCACACACACAAAAAATCTCTTGCCAAACTAAGCACCGCTCTAACCATGCTTCTGGTAAACCTCTCTTCCTCATCACTTTCATCACTTTCCCAGTACTCTAGCAAAATGCCTTCTCCAGTCCACAAAACACACATATACGTTTCGTTCCACTTAGCCATATTCATCTTGAAAATTGCAACCGACTTAAAATGAACAAGGCATCATCGTTCCCTTCCCTGGCATAAAAAAACCAAATTGAATCTCTTCCTTCACTATCCTCCAAATTTCTATTCTCTAGTACCCTCTTCAACATGTTCATTGTATGCTCACGAAGGCACAAGATCTATATGGACCACAATAATTGCATCCCCTATCGCTTTAAACATGGAACTACCAACCCTCACGCCCACCACTACGGCATCCTCCTCATCTAACACTCTCTAACACAACTCCATCGTCACAACATTCCCTATATCTCCACTCGCAATAATCAGCTCAACACTCACCTCCGAGGGTTCAGCAAACTTCCTGTTTCATTTCTGAAGTTTATAACTTCTTCCACTGACCCTTTCAATGGGCCCTTCCACCACATCAGCCTCTACCTTCTCATCGCTCTCAGTTTCTAATCATTAATGATTTTTCCATATACTCTTTACAGACTACTATATCTCATGTCAATGAAATAAACTTCCAATCACTTCCTTTCTATACATCTTTCCCTCGACATCTCTTCCATCCGCTTTCATTGCCTTCACTATGATTATACACCTTGTTTGGAATCTCCTCAGTCAATCAGCCTTCTCAGGGCCTCCTTTCATCGGGCCTCGAAGCACTGTTTTGCTCGATCTTCAACCTCATACCTCGCTTTTTTCTCTTGTACCGTTTTTCTCATTCCTTATGCTATCCGTCTTCCATATTCATTCCTTCATTCTCATTCCAGCACACACTTAACAATGCCGGATAAACAACCCCTCTTTAAAAGCACCACCACAAACCTGACCCAGCAGTCCCCACAAGCGCCCCAACTCTCGTCTCAAAATTCTTTCTTGTCTCGTCTTCTTTACATGCTTCCATACTTTCCTCCCTCCGGCACAACCTTTCGACCACCCCTTCCTTCTTCACCTTCCTTTGTCCATATCCGCAACCACCAACCTGACATTGTAATTCCCCTGGAATCACGTACTTAACTTCTTCAGAATTGTCTCTTCTACTTAACCACTACACAAAACAATCAATCTCATCTGATTTCCCCCAGAGCTAAAAACGTCACTTTCATTGGCCCTCTTTTCTAAGACATTTTAGGGTGCATTTTGTTAAGTCCATGTTATCTATACAACTTTGCATTACAGTGCCCCGGGCTAAGTGGCAAATGAGATATGTCAATGTGATGACTATAGTTTGACATTGCGTTAACTTTTCAGCCACGATTATAATGCCGAGGACCATCGGCTTGGGCGCGTCGATGCTATAGGTACGGGGGAGGGGGTGCTGGTACTTCTCGAACCTCGTCACGAAATATTAAAAAAAATATAATGTAGTAAACACTGTGAATAGGGGGGTGTTTACTACATTATATTTTTTTGTATATATTTAGGTTGTTCTGTCATTTTAAGCCTAACCTAAACCTGCTTTCTGTTGAAAAAAGATTTACTCCAATTCGTCAAGGATATTTTGAACTCCTTTTCGTGCAGAAATAGACAGACCATGGTAAGGTAGTGCTGATTTTTGGCATTTTATAAATTTATGTATCCAATTTCAATCTGAGTTGCACGTGTTAAATGTGCTATTTATATTGGAGAAAATTCAGTAATTGGTTTCCTAGGTATATAAGGAAATGTGGGAATTCGAATATAGAAAATTCATTGTCTACAAGCAAGCTAGTTACTTACAGACACTACAGTGATTTGCTAAATCAGCAATCGAAAAAATCATCAAAAATCAGATTTTTCATGTAGGACAAGTACAGGTATCACTAACATACCCTGCATATGATAAGACCGAAAGCAAACCTAATAAGGGCAGAATCGGAGATTTTAGTTAATTACTGTCCGAACGGACACTTACGACACCACGTTAATTGAATGGAGAATCGTATCTTGGAAACACTTGCCGTTTTCTTCCTTTCTTTCATTCTACAGCTGGAAAAGGTAACTTATGAGAATTATACAGAGTTATCCTTCAACTTTGGAAAGCACTTCCTGCAAATTGCAAGTATTTTTTCCAAATTCACTGATAGGATTTAAATGCGGGTGACCCAATCATGATTCAAATTTTATATGCATGTTTGTATAACTTCACATGGAAGCATATCACCAAAAACATCTGATTACAAAATTTTGAGTTAAATGATCCGATCCAGCCGTTTGGATAGTAGAAAAACATGTTTACTAATTGGCCCATGACGTGTGCGTTAATAATGTGGTAATACCACACGTGTGAGACGTTTTTAACATTTCTGGGCCTAAAATTTTCACTGGGTAATTAGAAAATATGAACTTTCTTTTGACACCAAATCTCTACTTTGGATGGGGCAGTAAAGTGGGGCCGAGGTTGCGATCGGGTCACCCCCTTTAGTGTAACCTGTGAAGCACCACTGACTCTTCGTTGCTCGGTGTTTTCATCAAAGCACGCTCATGTCTGTTTCCGTTCCTAGTCCTTCCAAATGCCTATTGCTCAACAAGTAATAATGCGGTGCATAATTTCAGATGCCTCCCCCCCACAAACTGTGGTTTTAATCACAATTTTATTGCAATATGCAATGAGCTCATTAATTTCATACTTCATAATCTGTCCCAAAGTACAATGTGAGTAACAAACACCCTACAGTAGAATAAAATAAATAAAATATTAAGACTTATTTTTGTAAAATGTATTGCATTGGTTATAAAGAGGCTTTCAAAAATGTTTTTTGGTGCATGTGCACTTTGGAGAAGAAGTTATTGGCTATTTCTCAAAAAGTGACTCCCTTCATTTGAAAAAATCGGCAAAAACACAGTCGCTCCAAAATTCTTGGTCGATACATTTTTATTAGCCAACATATCAAACATCATTGAACAATAAAGTATTATGAACACCATCTCCTATAATTTTTACATTTGAACCTCCAAATTACGTTGTGTTTTCCCTGTTTTGGGCCCATAGTATATTACGTTGTATCCAGTATGCATCTTGGATAAATTTTGATTTAAAAGAAGTTTTAATACTGAATTCATGAAATTCATTATTTCTTACATAATGTGCGCGACATATCAGAAATGCTTGTGGCGAAAGCAATTCCTGGTAATGAGAAAATTTGTACATTAAACTGCCAGTCATTTTTCTTTAAGACTATTTTGTGTTTTTAACGCTCTTATGAAAATTTCCCAAAACAGAAAGATCTTTTTTTTTTTCATACTGATAGTACGTGTGTTTTCTGATGTTTAAATTTATTGATCTTTGGTAGCTATGTCAACCCCTCTTTTTAAAATTCAATTATCACTGTGCATGAAATACGATGTCAATCTATTCTAATATCCTTCGTTTTCACGATGTTGGTATGGATACCGTAATATACATCACGAATGCAGTAATAAACGCATTTTATGTAATCCCACTTTTAACATGCCCAAAATAACCACAGTGAGATACCTAAAACAGTTTCTCTTTGCCACCGGTGACAAATGTAGCCAATTAGATCATTTTGTCCTTTTGTAAAGTCCCATCGATAGGCCTATCTCTAAATTAATGCTTTTCCAATTCTACTGCTTTCACTCCGTAGTAAGTTCTGTATAGTGGTCTCGAACCGTACCCTTATATAACCGGACCCAGCGTCATATATTCTGTTATTTTTGTTTATTTTCATTGATTGAATTAATACCCCAAGCAGGACTGCATTTTCCCCTTTTTCCTTTTTCTTGGCCCGGGACTTTTTTGTAGAATCACAGACATATTCCCTTCTATTCTGTGCCTCAGGTTTAGCAATTTTTACTGTCTATTATATTTCTTATATTTCTGACGTGTTTTAACTTCGTTGAGTCTCCATTTGAAGTTTCTGTTTCTTTTGTTACGATACCACTGGAAATACGAATTAAATACATCTTAATGATGCACAATATGGGTCAGATTATACATATTATTATTTCGCCACAATGAATTTTAAATAGCCGACAACTGGGTCTATAGGCCTAATATTTTCCTTTACCCTATCGTATTAGGCGTGGAAAGATTTTTACACCTTCTCGGTTTCCACATCCCGACAAATTCTATAATATCATGTTCTTTAGCTTGTGTAACAAGGAATGTATCACAATTGGCCTAAACTTGACATTAACCCCATCTTTTTTTTTGCGTATATTACGTTATCTCACGCACGATGACTCCTGTGTACTAAAACCCCATAAGCACACCAAATGGTATGTATACATCGCCCGTGGCAACGGCTTGGCATAACGGCTGGTTGGCAATACTACAAGAACCTTAGACGGTCCTTATATTAACCACAACGTGCACAAAACAAGACAATGTGTCATCCTACGTGTGCCATATACTTTACGTCCAAAAGTATTTGACAAAAGGGTTAAAGAAAGTGACTATCTTACCTTATTTAGTGCAAACATTCTAAGAAACTTTAGGAGCAATGGCGGAAGCAGAAAATGACATAAGGCGTCCAATAGAGGACTCTGTATTTTGCTGCAGTTTTGGATCACGTATATACATAACGTATTACAATTTTTGATGTATTTCAGTGTCTAATATTAAACAACTGCATGTACTCTGGTTATTTTCGACTAATTAAAATCATGGTATGTGACCTATACCAAGGATATCTTTAAGTAGTCTAGACTCTTGCTTTATTTAGATTTGCCTATACGTATTATACATGCTTATAAACGGAAGCCTTAACTTTTGAATATAATTTTTATTGAGGCAATTTGCAACCAGCCGTTGTTTGATGTTCATGGCTTCCAATGTATACCTCTTTCTGCCGTTGAGCTATGCAAAAATGTACTATCATTGCATTATTTTTTTTTCAAATAAATCGAGTTTACTACATTGATAACGTAATATACAACGATTTCGCGGAATCCATATATTGGCTTCTTGTAGCTAACCAAGAAATGCTAATCGGTAAATGATACTATCATATATCATTGATGCATTTTAAGAAATAAAACCCACTGGTATGGATAAAACATTTGACTATTGGGGTAAATGTAGAATTGTAAAATACGTACATAGTGCTACGGAAACACCATTTTGGCATATTTTTAGGTCTTCAAGGAGCAAAATGACCGAGATCGTGATTTTTAAAGTATAGAAAACTATATATGTCCGTGTAGAGCTCGCAAAGTACTAAAAGAACATTAACACGATTACTTATTTTAAGCAAAACACAAAGACTTTCGGATCAAAGAACGAAATAACTCTACTGGAGTCATTTTTTTTAGAATGGCCCTTATACCTATTTTGCTGAGAGACTTAAAAATCCTGTTTGGCCGATTTTGAGTCAAACAAAGATGCATCGTTTACATAGAATAACACGGCCTTCAGCAGTGATTTGAGTAAAAACATTTAACACCAAATTCTTGTTGGAGAATAAATGAAGGATTATAAAAATAATATCCCGAAGATTAAAAAAGAAAATGCTGAGTGAAAAAATGTTCAATTTCCCAAATAAGAAAGTCAAGATAGCAGGTGTAAGACCACACAGTTTACTTTGGTTCAGCAAAATTTCATGGTTTTAACCTTCAACGAAACTTGGGAGCCAAAGTGAAGCCATAGGTTTTGTATTCCGCTTGAAAAAACAGTGCGATATTGAATTGTAAGGTTTAATTCCAATTTATTTACAGAAAACTTCAGCTTTAGTTCTTCTCGCAATTTTTGGATGCTGAGTATACTGTATTTGTGCAAAATAATTAATTACCTTAGAGGTGTAAAACAAAAATTTCTAAGCAGTGTCATTATGTTCATGAACTGAAACATTGATATGGAGTGATTTTCAATAACTGACTCTTTATGATTGAACAATGGTAATTTAATTTGTTGAAGATATTTTACTTATAATTATGTTACACAATAGACCGTTTTATTCAAACTGATGTTTTTGTCGAGAAGAAGTCGATACCATCTGAAATTGCATGTGTGAATTGTCTTTGCTATAATGTGGTATGGTATACGTTGGTGCCAGTCTCTCCGCATTGTATGGCTAAAATCGGCCAAACAGAATTCGTAGGTCTCTCCGCACAATTGACATAGTTTCTGAACCCAAAGTCCGAAAGACACCAAATAAAAATCTTCTGATAGCCTGTTTATCCCTGTAAACAACCAAAACAAACATTCAAGCAGAAATAACGTTTAACCTTTGAAGAAAAAATCTTTCCTGAATGTAGGGTTTTTATTGACTCACACTGTATACAACATATGGCCTTGACGTGTTCTATCACAGTGCCATATTAGAAGTTCATTGACTAATCGGTATAGTCTGAAGAGTGGATTAATGAATTTTCTTCGAAATATGCAAATGATCTCATTAATATTCACAACCTGTCCGAAAATTACACAACACATGACCTCATCATGTTCTATCACCGTGCCATGTTAGCAAGTTCATTGAGTCATCGGCTAGTCTGTCGAGTGGATTAATGCATTTGCTGCCCGTCCGCCCGCCCATCTGCAGTATAATATAAGTCCACACAACACATTGTGTTGTGGGGGCCAAAAAGCACAAAATCTTAAAATTGCTCTAAATAAAAAAAAGAAATGGTCAGAAGAACCCCTGGTCAAAGACTCATGATGGTTCACGCTAAGTTTGAAGGTCCCCAGTGGAAGGGTATAGAACTTGGTAATTGAACCCATTACTGGTGAGTCCCAAACTAGCAACCAAAGTCATAAATATGCCACAGTTGTAATTGCTTGTGCATTGATAAGGTTGCTGGACTGTGGATAAGTTTATTCACCAATAAAGTATTAAACTTGAATTTGGCTAAAGATCCCACACTTGGATGGTAAACATGTATGCGAGATTGTCATTGTAATAATCTGTAAGTGTTAACTACGAGACATTTACCACAATGAACATTTTTAAAATACTGTTGTTTAGGATCAACACAAAATGATCATGTCCCAGCATTCATATAGTCCTATGGTTTGATGCCATGCTTGTTGGTCAGTGATTTAAGACTTGGTGACAACTACGCACTCCAACTGGTCTCTCAAGTGTAAACAGAACTATAGGCAGTGCCTTTAGTTTCTCAGTTGGGACCTTCCCAGTTAGAAATGACAGGGTTGTAACACAAGTTACTATCTCATCTCCTCTTCAGTCCACCTATATACTCTTGTGCAATAACTAAGACCATTTGTTTAAAAATTACATGTTCCAAACAGAGTGTCAAATCATTCCAGCCAGGGGTATTTTTCATTTGAGTCCACTCCTTACTGGCAATTTGAACTTGAAAATCTGTTCAATTTCATGATACTCCTTGATTTATTTTGCCTATCTTTCTTTCTTTATTTTTCCTGGAAGAATATTACACCTGAAGATAACAACGCCTAAGTCCTCCCAAAGTATGTTCGATTACAAGTTTGTATTCCCCATGGATTTCTTTGAAGTGATCAGACGAATACTAGGGTATAATTTTTTGAGCTTACACAGTTGATAATTTGACCACAATCAAAACCAAAGCGAGATGATATTTTGGTGTTTGTGATGACATGTAATACTTCTTTAAAGGCATTCACTAGTTTTGATTGCTGATTTTAACAATTTGGTATCCTAACATACCCACCCTGCAAAGTGATAGGACAAAATGCAACCTATAACGACAAAACAAATCATGTATTTTAGTCATTACTGTCCTAGGACAATTAATTGAATGGAGATATCTTTCACACTGTTGTTTCTCCTTTCTGTCAATATTTCCGTTGGAAATACTACCTTATGAGAGTCCAAGCTTATACTTCACCTTTAAGCTAATTTCCTGCATTTTCAAATGTTTTCACTCTTTGAGCACTGATAGTGTCCTGTGAAACCGGATTCAAAACTTTTAAGCCGATTAAAATGTCGCAAATATCTATAAGTTGATTCATCCATTAAAATATAAATCGTTATTTACTCTTTCGATGTGTTGTTGAGATTTATAGCCTTGGTAGTCCGTAGGCCGAACACATCAGTAAAATCACTACCAACCATTAACGATGAAGTTATCATCATCAAATTATCACTTGTTTAAGTTAATTCCAAAAAGAAAATCTGGGTCCCCCCCCCCCCCCCAATAACCCACTTCCCGAAGGATTTTTTGCACAAACTTATACCATAAATAATTGTATATTAGACTATAATTTCTGTGTTGTTTTTTTCCTCCGACGGTACATACAATGAGCCTTGCGCTGCAATCATACACTTCAAAACTAATTTAATGTTGATATCTACTGTATAAGACCTATCGGGGGGCCTACTACATAATCTTTTAAGACAAACTTGCTATTTACAGACATCCTGTTTCGAATACACTCATTTTCCATAGAGTATGTACAGTAAGGGAGTTTCCGTAAATCTGACCTATTTGACACACCTTTTCTGACACCCTTGGATTCGAAACCTTAACGGAATAAACTGCCATTGTGCTTTATTCCGTGGAAGGGTTTCCAATTCATAAGGTTTTTGTCAGAAAAAATGTGTCCGATGGATCAGTTCTGAACTCCCGTAGAGTAATATTTTTCAAGGCCATTTTACGAGTGAAATTGTTTCGTTTCACACATAAAGGGTTCATATTGTTTTGAAATGGTTTTACTAAGAATTGTTTAACACTTCATGTGTGGTGCATATATTCGCAAACAATGGCTAGTTCTTACATTAGCCATTAGTGCCCAGCCTCAGGTTCCAAGGAATCGGACCCCACTAATTAACATGGAGGTTCCATGGGACCGCACTAATTAACATGACCCGTACGGCGGTCCGGTAAGTACGTAATTCCTGTTTCTAAAATTAAAAAAAATAAATTGAAACAGTGTTTGAAAATTCTCAAGACTGGAATAATTCCGAAAGGCATTGTGGTAAAAATGGATTCGAACGTAGAGATTGCGTGTTAACTTTTCCGTACCGAGTACCGAAGTACCGGACAAAAACGTTCAATTTTCTCGCTAGTTTCTATAGGTTCAGACCCAAATCGATACATATGAAAACAAAACATAGTACGGACCTCTGATGCCAAAACTCCATGGAAACCCATCCGTTTTCCGGAGATATTTGAGATTTAGTTTCAAAATGCACACATCTCTATGACGGACTGAGAACGTTAATCTCTCGCGCAGTAGTACCAATTTAGATAATCTCTTTCGCAGTCTGTGACACAGACTTCACACGTTTCCGGACCGCCGTACATGGACCGATCGCTAATAGCCTCATCCCCAGAGCCCCAAGATTTTACAGGAAGTGGTTTTGGTATCAGAAGTGGGGAAAGCTATTATTTTCCATCGAAGATGGTATAAACATCGGAGATAGATAAAAGCCACAACATTGCAAGTTACCATAGCATATGTGCAGCAAGCAAAATGACTGGCAGACATCAAGTCATGACGAGTTGGGCGGTGTATCATGTAGACAGTGCAAAGTCCTATGGTTCCAATTATTTATTATGGTATATCCTACTAGGAAATTCATTTACGTTTCCTAAGCCATTAGAACAAAACGTTTGATTGGAGACAGCCAACCCATCACAGTGGATAACTTATCAGTCATCCAGTAATGGATGAATTGACCAATGGTCTTGAGAGGTACCGTGTATGTGTACAACGCCCAGATAACACACACTATGAGTTACAATATGCCTCATCAACCCAGGGCACGGTTCAGGGGTTGACACTTGTACGGCATTGATGAATGATATTGGGTTCTAGGTATCATTTAATATACACAAAAACTCAAGGGTGTGTTTCTACACTACACTTGCTGAATGAAACCCTAGTGAACTGTGATGATACTTTTGCTCATAGTGACAGCGTTGTTTTAAAACCTGTTTCCGAAGTGTGGCATTTTGTAATCTCGGTGAAATGGGGTGGTCAAAATATTGAGAATTCTATTTGATTGATAAACTACCCAGAGTGTTCCACTTGATGAATCCCTGTATTAAGGCTGGCGTTTCCAAACCGATGGTTTTTTTCAAAAATTAAAGGGTAAGGCAGGAGTATGGTTGATGCCTGAAATATATACGTTGTGATAAGTCTAATATGAGAGGTTATATGATCTTGAGTTTTTACACTAACAATTAGTACTAACATCCTCGATAAGGCGATGGTTGTCTTTTTAAAAGACTATCTTGTTCCCCATTTACCCTGCTGAAATCTTAGAGCCAAAAGGATGTTATCCCTTCCTGTATTGGAGGAACATACCAACGCATGTTTTATAATATGCCAGTTGAAGTTTACAAAATCTGGGAAGATGTCCGAGATATCGTTCCACAGACTATAGACGTTTTGATGCCATTGGCTAATCATTAGAGACCCCCCCGGACACGAGCGGATGAGCTATTTTGTTACAATCTCGCCAATCTGTTCTTAAAATATATTGAATTGTTACCATATTCTTTATTGGTATGAAGCAAAGTATGAACGTTTTTCGTAATAAGAGTAGGTTTTATCTACTAGAGTTCGTATTCATACGAAATACATCGTGGAATTATTTATTTACTCTCCGACTTGGAGGAAATATCGCGGTGATGCGGTTTGTGCCCAGCCATGCTGTAGTCGAATGGAGACGTGTCCTTCTATGCTGTTGTTGTGTAGTCTCCATCGGGGGGCTAGGGGAAAAACAAAGTGTACATCATAAGTAATATATTAAAATCATTATAATCGTCTGTTCCCACAAATAAATACTGGCCCATTTTCTGAAAAAGAATAAAATGTCACTCAATTTCATTTCCCATATCAGTGACTAGTGGATACACATAGATTCAGCAAAACAATGGAAGTTAAGTATTCAATCACGGCCCGGTACTGCGGGGTTTGTAGGGAAAAAACTTCAAATTCCCTTTCATCTGGGAGTGCAGAACCATTGTTATATGTTCGACGCAGCTGAAGAGATTTCAGCTGTTACGCTCTTCCAATTTAGACTGAGTACCTTTTTAGGGCAAAATACTTAACCTCATTCACCGATAAATAAATATTGAGCTTATTAGTGCGTGTTCAATTACGTTGGCCAATTTTTCACCATTTATTAGAAAAGGAAGAAACATCATGAGAGAATATGCTGGGCAAGCTTTGACCTAACAAACTTTGTGCAGAACCAAAATCGTAACTTATGCTTAACTTCATTCTATTCAATTTACCGCGTTTTCAGAAGAAAAACTTAGTTTCAACGACCTATTATTATAATGTACCAGGTTAGTTTAGTGTGAGAGAGGACGGGTATTTGTCACTCAAACCGAATCGTGCAGGTGGTAACACCTGGCTTACAACAATGCCTCACATACCCGGACCATTGTAATATCTTTGCTCATGGTTAGCTGGAGTCTATAATATCCCATTGGTCTCTGAGATGGGAAAAGACTTGAGGTGACATTTTATAATTTTCACGAAAATGTGCCAGTTTATGTGCCGGGAACAGACAGTTATGTGATCGTAATAATTTAATTTTGAATTTACACTGGTTTCCCCTAGCCCCCAGATGGGGACTAACCAGATTTGTTATACACAGTTGGTTATTGGTCCACGTCCCATGTACTATTGGTTCATGGACCAGTCGTTGACAACACGCAGTTCCAGACGATGGCGCCAAGCCTCATTTTCAATATGGCAACTCACCTATAAAAGATCAAAAGAAATCACAGTAATAGGTAGGTATTGCAAACCTAAACCAAATTTGCGTGCTTTAATGATATGATGGTCACGGGTGTTCCCATGTCCCACATACCTGCCTTGTCCTTGTCCATGGATGTACATTTATGGGACCACTTTATTTTTTTATGAATACATGTTGCTATAGACCAGGTAACAGCAATGTTGTAAAATATGTTAGGCCTGTATATTGAACTGGTCGGGCCTGACTGTTACACATGGCCAATTGTATCTGTTAGAGTTTTATTACTATGGGCCATAACGATTGGCAGGCTTGGATTGGCAGGCACAAAAGAAAGTGACGTAGGATTAACTGGTCTATTTCGGATTCATTTCACGCTTAACACTACTATGTTATAGCTATCTCATTATGTTGTGTTCTTTCTCTATTATGATATGAATCGGGTACACGTTGTTAGTCCGACACGTCGCTAGTCCGACACGTCCCCTCTAGTCCGAACACGAAACGTCCCTAGTCCGAACACAGAAATTCCTATCTTTAGGGGTGCGTGCTGCTTTGCGTAGTCCGAAAACCATTTTGGGTTTCGTTTAGTCCGAAAAACAAAAAGTCGCTACGAATATTGCAAAACAAAAATGTCATCAGTCCCGAACATTGCGCGCTAGTCGAAATTTATATCATGAAAGCACTGCGCTAGTCCGAAAATATATTCGACTGGCGCATTGTTTTTATTTCAGCATGAAAAACACTTCGTTCGTCCGAAATTGAAAAATGGGTGCGTAGTCCGAATCTGAAAAAAACACTTCGCTAGTCCGACCGAAAATGTATTGGGACTAACGAAGTATTTATAACAGGTTTAAATTAAACACTCGCTAGTCGAATCTAAAGCACTGCGTTAGTCGGGATTTGAAAAAAACACTGCTCTAGTCCGAATTGAAAAACACTGCGCAAGTCCGAATCTGGAAAACACTGCGCTAGTCCGAATCTGAAAAACACTGCGCTAGTCCGAATCTGAAACAAACACGAGGTTAGTCCGAAATCTGAGAAAAACACTGCGCTAGTCCGCAAAATTGGAATTCGGACTAACGCAGTGTTTTATTAAGGTTTAATAAACACTGCGCAGTCCGAATTGGAAAAACACTGCGTTAGTCCGAATTTGAAAAGCATTGACGCTAGTCAGAATCTGAAAAACACTGCGCTAGTCAACGAATTGAAAAACACTGCGCTAGTACAGAATCTGAAAAACACTGCGCTAGTCCGATTATTTTTCGGACTAGGCAATGTTTTTCAAAATTCGACTAACGCAGTGCTTTTCAGATTCGGTTTAGCACAGTGATTTATGATTTTAGTATAAGGTGCTGTATTTGACATTCATTAACTTAAAATGTGTATTTAACATATATGCAGAAGGATTATAATATCGAACTCT
>JAMKCH010022618.1:0-134045 GCA_023653785.1 Ophioderma brevispina | reverse complement strand
AAGACCTTTGCTGTCGATTTAATGTTTTGGGGCGTAAACTTCAGAGTAATAACATTAAAAAAAAATATGCAATTTTTTATAATCTGTCTTGATTTTGAGATTTTAGGATGATGAATCTTTTAGGTTTCAGAGACTGCAATTAATTAGCTTAAATCTTCATTTTAATTTAAATTGTTTAAATTGATTATTGATTCAAAAGTTATGGTCGTTTCAAGTCAACGCAAAAATAGAAGTAGCATTACCCTTTCCATAAGATTAAATATGCTTTGTTTTTCAATGTGCAATATTCAACAATTAAAATTGCAGGCTTAATTTTGACAACAAGAAACAAGGATGTTAGAAAAAATTGTGTATAAAATCGATTTAGTATTTTGGATAAAACTATGAATTTTATGGGTTTTTAATTATTGCTTTTCAAGCTAGGCTCTTTAACAATTTAGAACTAAAAAAATTACAATTACCAGTAGCATCTAGAGATAAATAGTCGTGATATTAGCTATAAATAATACGTTATACAAATTTAACAATTAATTTGTAAAACTCTGCTATATGCTTTAAATAAAATGGTGTTTCTAGAATTTAGCGGCTTACTCTTAAATCATCTTTTTTCAGTACAGTTACGGCCAATACTTTCCAATTAAAATGAATTCCTACGGCCACAGATTTGGCAGTGGGGGGGAAATATATATATATATATATACGGTTTGGTAGAGTGTATTATCCGAAATAGCCCTTTTTCCAAAATGTGATATTTATTTCATATATTACGGATTTTGAAATTTCATATTTTAGTTTTTGTGCAAAAAAGACCAAAAACTCGTGTGAAAATGAAATATTTAGATGGGAAAAAAATGAATGTGAAAACACAAATCACCTCTAGAAAGAGCCATAACATGTTCCCTTAAATATTTCAACATGGCTGGAATATGATACAATTAGCTGATATCACAATAAAATACAAACGCCTAATTACCAGTATTCTCTAACTATTCCCATTTGCTACCGTGACATGAACATGTTTGATCTTTATCTGAGAAAAAATGAAGTATGGAAGCCCTTATCAAAATTTGAATTAAAAAAAAGTTGATGACGGTAAATTATATCCATGTCTCTAATACTCTGGTTTATTATACTCTATCCAAAACAAAATATGTGTTTGTGTTCAACATCATATATATTGTGGGTAGGTTCAGGGGGATATAACCGTGGTTCTCTGAAGTGTGGAAAACTTATTTCATTGAATAAACTTAAAGTAAAACTATGGACTTTAAGTATTTTTAATTCACCTAGAATAATATCCTTATAGGGTAGGAAACGGCCTGAGAGCATGGAAACATATGATAATAGCAGAGAAATCAGCACCAATATATTGGGGCTATCAAACATACGCAATAATTCGTAGATGTATTCAAATAGGAAACCATCTTTCCAAATATAGTCAATTTTATTGCACTATTTTTGTGCAACGGAAGTCGAAAAAAGCAACATGATCAATACATTTGGACAGTGTCGTAATATCTCCTCGTCAAATGTATTAATACATGAAGGCATTTACTTGCTACTTAATGGGTTGCGATAAGGCTGGTTAGATGACATTTTAAATTACTTTCTTGTTTTAAATATTCAGACGTCTTAGGTTGTTGATCTTCCTCCGAGTCAGTGAGTTCAGTGTGTTTGTAATGCAATAGTCGCTGCATTGAATCGCAAGCGTTCATTCAAAGCGCTGACATACGCACACGAGCGTATAAAGGCGGCTCGAAAATATACACCACAACAACTAACTGCCTGACGCATTGACGTCAGACTCTAGGAAGAAAACGACACGGACCGGCGGATTTGTGCTGGTCCTAAAAATTCATACATTTCTGATTGTATCAAGAATTAGGCCCTCAATAATCAATTGTATAATGCTTACCTCCTCTGTGAAAGAAATACATTTTAAACCTTATTCTCAAAATAGATTTCCAAAATTAATAACATACCATAAATTAGCTTAAAACGTACTTTTATTTTTTCAGTAATGTAAAAAGGTCCTTTGGGAAAGTGATTTTCAATTTTTGGCGGGATTTTTTTGTCGCGACATAAATCGGTTTTTCGACCGCCATTTTTGATTCGGTACAACCGATTTTCATATACGTCATCAAAATCCAAACGGCCACATTAGTGTGTAAGAGGCTTTCCCCTTAACACCACGATTAGTGGCAGAAAAGACCTTTACACTTAAAGCGGGCACTGGCACTTTTCACAAAAGATATGAAATTCTGCAATTTGCTTTCAACTGTAGGTTAGGACATTGGAAGAAGAACAGAGATATATTTTACACAGTTAAAATAAAATACCCAAACAGATAGGGACATTGCTGTGATATGAGGATAAGCATCCAGGTATTTGTAGGCCAACTTTTAAGTTTTCCATAACTTTAATCAACAAATGTGTATATTACATGAATATTTTTGACTCGTATCACTGTGATATTTAAAACACAAGGTTTATTTAGACCGAATCAAGCATTGTGCATAGCGTGGGAAAACATTGCCATATGGCGCGGGCGTGTTCTTGTGTTAAACGCCATTTTCGTCGTCTGCTGAATTTAACGTCGCCGGCGACGTTAAAATTATAAAATCGTTCTGTTTACCCATAAGGAAGCTGATTTGGTCTTATTCATTTCGGGTGAGGGCTTTTGTATATAAAAAGCCTTACAATCATCAAAAATATCGATTTTGAAAAATCTTGAGGGCGCACTATTTTTCAAAGTTGCCAGTGTCTCTTAAGTGTTAAGGCTTTTAAAATTGCATAAACACCAAATGTGATTAAGGGGTGCCACAGTCCTGCCTCATATGTTTTAATATCGGTGCTATTCTGAATTTCTTAAAGATGTACTCAACACCCTATATTTCAACCCTTAAGTCCGATAATCAATAAATAAAATAACGGACGCAAATCCATTAGAGGCAACACCTGACTTTCCTTTAGCAGGTTTAAGAATATCTTCTAATTGTTCAATTTTTCAGATTGCTTGTCAGCGAATTCACCATTGCCATAGCAAGTCCAAAAATAACTCCTGAATTTAGTGACTGAGCACTGAATTAAAAATAATCCCATTAGTAATGATATCACGGAGTAATCATCTAATTACATTTCGGTGGCTCTGAGCTAGAGAGCGAGATACTGTTCGCTTGGTCTGTTCGTAAAAACGGACGTAATGGACCTCCAGTTTTAAGGTCAGGTATTGGACATGTAATTTGATTTGTCTCTCATATTTGTTATGAATGCCAATTCCTTAGCTGTGGGAGTGAAATGTTGACACATTTTGTCTTACCTAATGGGTAACGTGACACATTGCACAGTCAACAAGGGGGAAATCGTCGTAGATGGTTGCAGAAATTACCGGTTACAATTGCAGTTACATAATGCTTTGAAATTTAAGACGGTTGAAATTATAATCCCATAGAAACTCTTGTCCTAAAGTGCATTAAAATGTGCTAGAATGTAAATTAGGATGGTGTGTATAGAATTTTTAAGTGCGAATGGATCGCTAAAGATATTGGTATTCATCTAAAGGCGCCAGCGCTTGCTAATATTGCACCTTATTATACACCTCCTTCACTAAAGATCAAATTAATGCGAATGTTAAAATGTACTCCCTTCTGTTACAGGAATGTGGCGAATTGTACTTTCCCGTGAGAATATTGAATTGGTGGCGGAAGTTTGGCAAATTCTTAAAGGATTCCGAGGTGTAAAGAGGTCTTATGAACCTTCAGTAACAGTGTATACTTAGATGATGATGCTTTCTCGTCACGATTGACTTACCTGATTACATTTTCATCTAAATATAAACAAAGCAGCTCCTTCATGAATACTATCGAACTCTATACTCCCGTGTTAATAGTATCTATTAAGGTGAATTGTATAATGAATGTAATATAAAGTCAATTGTTTGCACCCATTAGCAAATGGACCGATTGGTCTACAGCTTATAAATTTAGGAGGTATTATGTGAGTGCATTATGTGTAAGTCAGGTAGAAACAGTTGTATTTTTTTGGCGGCTTATGATAAATTCTAGCTTACTGTAAGATTGTTTGAATATGCAGAGCAGCTGTTAACAATTAGAAATACTGGAAACATATTTTCAAACTCACTAGGTATTGGATGCAGATGGATGCAGTTTCAAAATTTAAAGGTGTACTGTTAGATTTCAAAATCGCCATTTTTGTATTTAAACTAAAGAGAGTTATCTAAAAATGATTCACTTTGAGTTTTCAGGGACTAAATCAGATGTGTCGTTTTCAATAAGGCAGGCCGCCAGAGTCTAGAAAGGCCTTTATTTTACGTCCCCCGTATGCACAGTCAACGTGATTTCAATATTAAACTAGATTTGCACTAGTGAATCTAAAAAAAAACCCTCGTACTGTTGGACTTTACAAAGAAAGAAAAATGTACAAAACAGTACAGGTAAGAAATCTATAGAACGAGGTGAATCAGTTGAAGAAATTTGTGCAATTACGAGCGGAAAAAAAAATAAAAATACATGATTTGAGATACATTGTAGAAAGAAAATCAGATATATATACATGATTTGTCAGATGTCCAGATGCAAATAGTGGGGCAAATATAATCCCACAATAGAGACCATGCCTTTGATTGTATTTCTAGCCAAATCTGTATTGAATACATATATATACATATGCCTGCCATAGACAATCCATTGATGAGTTGCGATAAGATATTGGTTATAAGCAGATTGTAAAGAACTCGTAGAATTGCTTGTCATAAGTAACATAGCACTGGAGTGGCAAATCTACTGTTAATTTATTGGGCAGTCTTGTTTCCAAACAAGTAACGAAGGTAGATGTCCCAAAGCACAAAACGAAGGAGTGAATAGAGATTCTGAAGTGTATTTCTTAGATATTCAGAGAGTGTACAGGTTTGTAGGCGCCTGACCCTTTTCCAGAAGATTAGATACTCAATAACAATAGTAAATTTACTTAAATTAACGTAATTTCACACAATTTTCTTGAAAAATGTTGCGATTGGTTGAATTTAGAAAGAGAAAAAAAAACAACATTCTTCAGTTTGTTCATTTGCAAATTTTGTCTGTATAAGTATAATTAATTGAGACACTATTTTATAAAGCTCAGCTTCTATAATCTTTACTTTTTTAAACAGTTAAAGCTAAAACGAAAAGCAATGGCTCTCGCAGAAAGGAGAAAGCGACAGATAGATGGTTCAACTTTTAGATTCGATATAGAGCAATTCAATTGACTTTACAAAACAGGTCAATGGTTGCGAGAAGGAGGCTATATTATCGGCTGCTACTTAGAGGAGGTCTATCAAACACTCAACAGTGGTTCATTTTGAAGATCTGTAGTTGTTGTGTCGTGACTCTGCATCCGAAATATCAACGCTTTTGTCAAGACAATTAACACACAGTGTTTTTAGAGAAATGGTTTCTTTTAAAGGGAATCAATGCATTTCACGGTACCAACGGTACCGTTTATCCATGCCAATTTTCAGCAAGCATTACTTGGCCATCTTTAATTTTAGTCCAATACTGCCACCACATACTGCCTACTGGATCCCATGGAAAAGATTATGAGGGAGAAAAAAGGAAAGAAAGAGGAGCGAAAGAGGGAGCGAGAAAGGGAGCGAGAAATTATGCTATTTGAAATCAAGCTTATCCATGTCAACATTTAACAGTAGAAATGTTTGTGGCAACAATATAGCATTTCATAAGCACAACGCAGCGACGCCCAAGGCAGTGTCCTTCTTAGATTATAACGTTTTATGGAATAATTTAAGTTCGCATGACATGAGTAGTTATATTTAGAATAGATCAATATATAATCAATTTAATATGAAATCCTAAAAACTGACATGGACTTCATAGTTAAATTTGACAAATAACACGCTTGCCGGAATGACTTTTATTAGATGATATGCTTGGAAATCTTGAAGTCTTCATAGGCATATAAGATTCAAAATGGCGGTCACCCAGTAATACGGTTAGTAAGTTATCTTCATTTGGCTGATTTTTACATTATATTCTTTGTATAAAAGTGTGGGGGATGAACAAAGAGATCGACAACCTCGCCCCTAACTTACCTTTATTAAAATTGAGATTCTACTATCAGAACAAAGTTCATATATTTCTCATTAACACCCAGTGTGAATTAAAGCATGGTAGGAACAAAAACGTCTCGAATGTCGTCGACCACCATTTAGTAAGGCCGATTTTCGCGTGGAATAAGTGTTTAGTTTGAAATCTGTAATAAGTATCAGCAACAACGGTACCGAGAGATACCGGATTTTTACCACGGAAATCTGTAAGTATTAGAACAGAACTGGGGTACCTAAAGATACTGGATTTTTTTACCACGAAATCTGTAAGTATCAGTTTAACGGTACCTAGAGATACTGGATATTTTCCTAACGTTCCCTTAAAGCATTTTTGAAAAACAATCATGGAGCGAACCCTAATGGTTTAGGGAGGAAGGGTCCCAGATCTAACAAGAAAGATAAAGTAGCTCCTTTTTTTGCGGTGAACGTCGTTTTTGGGTTTTTGGGGGGGGGGCTTTTCCTTGGGAGTAGGGATATACCAAGAAATCTGTAAGCGAATTCAGCAACAACGGGACTTATAGATTCTAAATAGATAACCAAGAAATCTGTAAGTATCAGTACTAACCATACTAGAGATACGTCAGCAATAACGGGGACTTATAGATTCTAAATATATACCAAGAAATCTGTAAGTATTCAGTATCCTAAATACCTAGAGATACCTTCACGGGTAGTATAGTGAAATTATATATCAAGAAATCTATAAGAATCAGTACCTAACGATACCTTGAGATCTGGATTTTTACAAGAAAGTGTGGTAAGTATCAGTACTTAACGGATACCTGAGATACTGGATGATATACAAGACAATGCGTAATTATCAATTACATGCACTTTACATCATTCTTATCCTGTAACTTGAACAAGTGAGCATGGATATGCACATTGCACAGTAAAATATGTAAACGTTTCATAATTAACTGTATTTGGAAAAAAAAGTTCCTTGAGTTCAAATGTGTTTTAACTTGGAGATTCTGGATTTATATACTAAGAAATCTGTAGGTATCAGCACCTAACGATACCCAGAGACATTAACTGGATTTATACCAAGAAAGCTGTAAGTATCAGTACCTGCACTTACTACAATTCTTACCCCTGTAACTTGAACAGTAAAACATGGATATTCACCATTTGCGCAGTGTATTATGTAAACGTTCCAAGTATTGTGTTCAAATGTGTTTATCTTTCATGTCTGAGATCAAAATTGTACATAAAATGTGTCTGTTGGTATTTATGTTGCCTTCAACAAATGAGATTTGTTTAGCGTGCTGATTAACCATGGGCCTTTTGGACAAGAACCACCCACTTTTGAGAGTCGTAGTCGCTATTTTTTGGTTGCTTCTTTAAATGTATATACCAGTAATAACAAGCAAAAAATTCCCGATTGCAGGGCGTGAGAGACTTCGCGCTTGGCGCTCTTGATGAGGTGCATATGTTATGCTAGACAATCTTGCATAAGGATGAGTCCCAGATAATTGCCTGGCATAGGACTAAATATATTCTTAATACGAATGTGGCTTTTAGTCTTTACTCTGCCATACCCGCCCTATTTAATGTTGGGTCTATTAAACTTATTCCATCAAATAAGTTGTAAATATAACCCTTTCCTTCGTAGGTTAACATTTATTGAGACACAACGAGGTAAGCTACAAACTTCAATTGCATCCACCTTTATTCACAACAAACGCCGATGCATCTGAAGGAGGAAATTAACAGAACAGTAAACACTTATACAACTAAGTTTTTCATTACAATGGCATTCCATGCACGGCCACGCTGAGGTAAGTTAATTCGAGTAGCCCCTTCTATTTGGTGATACGCATATTATTGAAAGACAGTTGCAACGCGCAATACCCAAAAAGAATTTATTTTTGTCGGTATTTTAGGTTTCTCATCGTAAAACCCCTTTTTCAATTTCGGCAGCGTTTTTCATAACGGTACCTATGTCTTTTGGGGGGAAACAATTTCCCTTATTCATTTTGTTGTTGGAAAGCTTTTTCCCCTTATATAAAGCCTATTCTGCGATATAAAGCATTTCTTTATCTCAAGAAGTATTGTTTTGTTTTCAATTTAGTTCATTGTATCGGAATTCCCCTCAATTCGAGAGCCTGGACGAGCGCATTATCCATTTATTATAGGAAGTGCCTTGAAGTAATAAGACTCTAAAAGAAGGCTATTTCTCTTGACCCTTGGGGAAGGTAACACTTATAAGGCTTTTTCCATCTGTGGTAATTAACAGCTGTATAAACTAGGATGCTCCTGCGGTCAATACCAAATTGGGTCATTTAACGCACAAATATAGGACAGCCCAATTTTTATATTTAATACCTATTTTATACTATACACACATACCCAAATTGTTTATAATTGATTGATTATTAGCATTCTTCTGCATCTGCCGTGTTGAAAAGATTCAGTTTTTATTTCTGCAATAGATACCACACATTAGAGTTAAAACTATTCAATGGCGTAGCGCAGTCGCCATCAATCTGAAAAGGTGAAATCGATCTTTTTAAAAGTAACAAAGTGGTTGCCTTTGAATCAATTTCAAAAGCAATCGACCTATGACTGCCTCGTTTGGTTGATATTCCAAACAGGGTATATTTTAAACCATAAATTTGCCTTCCCTTAAATATGAAAAGATTAATCTATATCTTTGTATATTTAAATATATGGTGTGTTAAAAATAAACTTCAACGGAGTGCCAGAGCCAAAAGCAAAATTGATCAAAAAAAATGCAGAGTTTTCTAAGTATGAGAATGATTTATAATTGAAATCTTTCCCTCAGAGTCACCGGTGCACATAAAAACCTATATGCTGCTTCAGAATTCGAACCGGCAAGCTCCTGGTTACAAGACAGACGTTCTCAGTTCTTGGAACTAAAAAAATGGGGTTGGTTGTAATTCTGAAACGTTTCCTTATTGCCTCTTTTGTTTTGGAAATTATACGGACTTAGCACATTTTGGACTAAATAGATCGACCCACTTTCTAGAAGCACCATATGTAACAACTATGGCTCTAAGATGAGTTGTCCACTTTAAAGATGTATTACTAGCGGATTACGGTGACGCACATAGACGGTGACAAAAATGTGCTCCAGGTGTAAAGAAATCTGAGAATACCCCGTGAAAGAGTGTCCTAGCTTGCACGTTAACATATACGGAATAAACCGTGACCTTGAAGACGAGGCTATTGGGTACAATGTTGAAACAAATGATGCGTGAATCACACAATGGAGAACACAATAGACGATGGTCGGTGGAACTATCTATCGTAGAGAGACCTCTGTTATTCATGCCACCAGAACGGGCGATCTATTGGTTTGCAAAATTGTAAATGAAAATTTACTTCAGAAAAAATTATTAATAAACAAACATAACCCCCCCTTCGTGTAATGTATTTAATAATTTATTATGAATTTGCACTTGATTTTGCCCTACTGCCCTGATGTAGACTACGGAATTTGTTATACAGTTGGTACTTTGATTTACGCCCCACAGTCTGAGGCCTTTGTGTCGAATTTAAAGGTGCAACGAGATAATTTTAGGCATCCATACATTGTGTCATATTTTATGTAGTAATTTCATATAGATTAGCACTCAGTAGATTTCTTATCTTGTATTTGGCTACAGAAATGTCTTACATCCATGCAAAATTCAGGGCTTTCTATTTTTTTGGGACACCTGATATGTGAAATCTCTCGTTGTACCTTTAAATGAAATCACACACGCAAATTATGGTTTTATTATGGAGTAATCCAATGATTCTAAATTATTATTTGTGAAAGCTAGAGCAATCGCGTACAAAAGAGTGATACCTTGAAAATTAGCAGTGTAGAATTAAAAAAAGGACTTATACGCGCACGTTCAAAGAACACTTTCTTTATATTAAGATACAGACTATCAAATTACACAAATTTGGTCAAGGTAAGGGCAAATTAAGCACCTTGAGGAGATATCTTAAACAACTAGTAAGTGCCACAAACCTAATTAAATGATGTGGGTCTCCTTAATTTTAAATGACCGAAGCACAGCTGTGATCAGTGCAAAATAAAAGGAAGCTTTTCCTTTTCTGGTCAGATTTCAAGAATTTTAAGTTAATGTTATTAAATAAATTACATATTATGTTATTAAGCCTAAGGTCAAGGTAACGAAAATCGGAAATTGCAGTGATATTGTTCAATTGCAAATAGCATGCCTGCTATTTAAACACATGATATTTCCATTAGTTTTCAGCAGTCCAAACTCTAAACGTTTCCACAGACAGAACGTTGGAACTCAGAATAAGGTTTATATCGCTTGAACTATTATGTTAAGCCAAGTTTCAGTAATTGTCTTAATTTTGTTCGGCATGTTCTAAATCTACCCATCTTCCATTCATAAATGAATATCTGATGACTTTCATGCAAAAAAAAATCTTTTATTTTTCGCGAATACCAATCTTTCGTCATTGGATGCAAGCATTTACTAACGGTGCATGTAAATGTACGACAATTTCCATCATTGTAAATCAGCAAGGATTTGATTGCAGAGTTAGGGTGGGACATGTTGGACCGATTAAAATATATATTTAAGTTACTCTTCAATAAGCGTTGATTTTCAAAGGGTGTATTCAATTTGGCGGGCCACCGCGGGTGTTCTTTTGAAAGTCATATGCAGAGCTTAGTGAGGCGAAAGGGGTCAAGCTGGTCGATTTCTGAAATCAGCATATCTGTTCTAACCCTATCCCTAACCCTAGGGTTAATCCCTTACCCTAAACCTAACTATAAACCCTAACCCTAATGCTAAATTCTAACCCTAACCCAAATCCCAGACATTAGTTAATTTCAAAAATTGGCCAGGGTTCGTCCGCGAAACTTGATTCGTAAGTATATACGTAAAACATTCTGAGCGCCTGTTACGATTTCTACAAGTTGTGTCTTACGTGCGTTCGCGAACAATGGACGTTAGACAGACGTAGGAACACCTTTTCTTAACTTAAGATAGTTATTACGCGTCTTCTATTTGGGTGCAATCGTGGGTGCAATTATGTCCGAGTTGGTGTTGAATGCCGATAGTAAATCGATTAACGGGTTTTAGAAGAATAGTGTGTTTTTGGTGACTATAGACCTATTGAATCTGGAAAGTTCTCGGACTATCCCTCGCATATTTTAGAATTCCTCCTTTTATAGGAGAACTGCGTTAAATTCAATTGAAGTATTAACGTTGGCTTATCTGTTATATTGCCCATATGTAGGTTCGATAAGTATTAGACCTACACAGGCACAAAAAGAAATGGCTTAAAACCAAAGAGGACGGCTACGGCTATTTTTTTCATTCTTGTCATTCTTGTGGGTTAAAAAGACAAAATATATTTTATTTAAGATGAAAGGTAATATAGGCCTATATCCAATAAACGAAAACAAAAGGGCATGAATGAAACTTACAGGCCCCATCTAATGCCTGCAGCCAGCAGGAAGAAAGGTCTGTCAAGCAAGTGAAGATATGACAAGACAAAGCGAAGAACTTACACTGATATTTGTAAAAAAATCCGGGAATGAGCCAATATGTGACGAAAAGGTTGTGTAATATTTCAAGGCTGACTCAGAGATTTCGAAATATGACTTTTTGTGTGTGTATTATTAAATATAGTCCTCTAGAAGTGAAAATAGTCACTTAAAATATTGAGATGAAACAGACTTTTTGTTTTGATGTAGTAAACATGTGTAGTATAATAGTATCATGCCTACTGTGTAAAACAAAAATTATGATTTTCTATATTATATGAAGGACATCGATTTGAGCTTAGTTATTTCACACAGGGAGTGGACAAGCATTATGTACATGAAAAAAACACGATTTGTTATAAAATTGAGGGTACCATCCCGGGAAATCTGTGAGCCAGCCTTTAAGTGAAGTAGGTCGGAGGTGATTCGTATCTGTATAGGCGGCCTCTTTCTTTGTTCTTTTTCTTTCTTTTCCCCCTTTTCACTTTTTCCCTTCCTTTCTTTCCATCTTTCTTTCCTTATTTTTTTGATAGACGAGCCAATCTGTGTGGAAAGGGATGCAGGACATGTTGAGAGGATTTATTGCAGTGACATATGCTACAGATGTTACAACGACAATGGTGATAATGATGATAACTTTAACATGTTTAATCTGTTTTTGTTAAATTCATTTATACATACACCGATTTTGGGCCATTGCGCAATTACAATGCTTATTCAGCCAACCTGACTGTATGTGAATAAATGACATAATTGGAAAGAAGACATCTGTGGCTTCAACTTAAGGTGCTACTATAGTCACTTTGGTGTAACCTAACGCAATCTTCTACAAATAAGTTTTGTGACGTTTATTTTGATAACCCTGTATATCAACTTATCAAGTATATTCATCAACGACATCCTGGTCCTGGAAGGGGGTTGCTATAATATCTTATTATGCCTTCTTCAGGACTGCGTCTTCATTTTTTGGAATATAAATGTTTTTATCGTGATAAATTGCTAACAAAATGGATGGAATGCCACTTCCCACACACTACGAGTGTGCTACGTGTACTTCTGACCACACATAGTTTTAATCGTAAATCTGTCTTACTCGTAGGACACACGTAGCCTACGTCCAGGTTTCACGAACGCGAAAAAAATCCTAGTAGTAACTTACGTAGGTTAACACAATTGGCCTTAGTAGGCGTGGTTAGGATATGCAATTTACGGAAAAAAATTACAAAATATTTATATTAAGAAAACTAATAGTATGATTACGAAAATACTTAGTACTTGAGACAAATGGATGGGCATTAACTAATCTTTGACTTGAGATGCCCGAGAAATAAAAAAAAAATCGTTAACAATTGTTTCTTCGTCATACTTGTCGCTAGAAAAGCGGGAGAAATGAGGGCATTTGATAGATAGTTAGGACCTTATATGAAAAGACATTGTGTGTCAAGACAAAACGTCTCCGGGTTCACTTTGAGAAACCATCAAATTACTCTATACATAGTTATTGTTCTTTTGGCTTATCTTGCGTTTCAATGCAGAATTGTACCTGGCACGTCATACCACACGTTCCAGACACACCTTAACACTGCTTACAATTATGAATACTATTTATGTACAACTAAAGTTGCAAGCCTTTTGTATACACTAGCATTTGATGGAAATAAGGTAGCACCATATTTTTTATGATTTCAAAATATGTAAATACGCTTACAATAGGAAACACGGAATGACAAAACAAACATCAACGGGACTATTCGATGTTAGGTGTTAATTTGTATAAATTTCATGAGATTGTTATTTATACATGTAATAATATGGTCGGCTATTCCATAGTCACCTTAGTGGTTCAAAATGGTTTTTTTTTAAAAATGTTCAAAACAACAGTCAAATAATAATGTGTTTCAAAACTACTCATACTTATGCTGTCAGTTATTTCATAAGCTTATATAAAAACGTGACCCTTACACTCTATCTTAGCCTGCACGTGTCTGCTCTTGCCTCGTTAACAATTAACCTTCAATTGTATTGTTGTATTTGTTAAGGGCGGCAAAATCATCAGCCTCATATCCGGTGTTTTTTTGTATCGTTTCAAGATTTAGTATAACTAGCAGCAGTATATTTATTTTATTTGGATAGAGGAGAAATTTATTTCATCGATTGCTCTAAATTGACAAAAATTGCAGACTCACCTGTTTACAACAATGAAGAGTTGAATACAATAGCTTGAATCTTGACAGATTTATGAAGAATGCAGGTTGCCCTCTCAATACCATGCACAGGGTTTGGCCCTGATCATTTATTGATAGCCGCCATTTTGGAGTTTTGACCAATTTTCCTACATTTTGTGGATTTGAAACCAAAGATGAATTTTGTCTTCAATTTTTTAAATCTTAAATTAATCCTTATCCGATTATCTTTCATATAAAACATGGCAATGGCTTGTCTTCCATCCTAATTTTCTTCTGATGATTAATTTCTGTAAGCACCTAAAAAAATGCTTATTGTTGGCCGCCATATTGGATTTTCGCGTTTGAAAAGTTTATTGTTGTTCAATTTGCAGTTTGTTCTGTTTTCGTATTTGAAACCATGGATTCGAATGTGTTGCTTTCAATTTTTCAACCCACAGTATGCTGTGACAATAATCTTTCATATAATGCAAGTTAAATGATGTCTTGACCTTAGTTATAATTTTTGAATTAAATGATCGAGCTGTCTATGTAAACGAAACCCTGTGCATGGTTGTATAAGATATTATATTGATTGTTTGTGAAACATCAGTTCTTTTAACAGTGCGTAAAATACTATATAAATTTGAATTTATAAATTCGTCTAAAAGACCCTGGGCGCGCCGCCATTAGAGCTTGTAGAAAGGAAGTCTGTAAGGTGACCTTTAGCACAGTTGGTGGTCTTCCTGTACTTGCAAGGGAAGCTGGTAACTGTGATCAATTTTTTATAGCAATTGTTTGTGCTTTTTTACCAAAGTTTGTTGATATATTATAAGCATACCTCTCGATAACTTTTCTACTCTGACCTAAATATTTTTTGAAATTTAGTTTCTTCACATTATATCACAATGGTTTGTCAGCGGTATCGTATTTTTTGTACCACACGTTTATATCAAATTCATTGAATTTTTTTCAACGTCCCTATTTCCCCCCTTTTAAGCGTGCTTTGGATGTAATCATCCGGGGTTTTTCTCACGGGAGTGTCCTGCAATGGCTGCGCCCATGGCCAAATCGAATTTATAAATCGACTTTATAACCCTTGTACTACTGTTAAAAGTTCATTAAAAGCTTGTATCCTGTACTGCTATACAAGTACCCTTGTAGCTATATTCCAAGGAGAAAAAACAGGTGGCGTACAAAATGGAATCTAGTATAATATGGACTTTGCCATTGACACACTTTTTTTCTGACACACGTATGAATTTCTGAACCCTTCACGGCACATGTTTATTCCGTTAATTTTCCGAATCATAAGTGTGTCAGAAAAAAGTATTTTTTTCAATGGGTCAGTTACGGAAAACTCCTGATGTAACTCCAAAGTAGGCTTAGATAAAAAGACGCCAACGACCGTTTTTACATCCAATAGTTGTATTGGATTGCTGTCAAATGGACAGTTTTTCGGGTCCGAAGGTAAACTGGACACACCTACAAACACATCATTCCGTTTAAAACGGTTTGTCAAACCATGGAAGAAAGAGTAAGAAGGAACAACAAAGACTGATCCCCCAACTTGACGTTTGAGCGATCTATCTGCCGCCCAATTGTTATCTCTATTCTCTCAAGTGGCCTTCCGAGGCTAATTATTCAGATTTTCTGAGCTCGAGAAAAATTCCGTCTGGTTGTTTTTCATTGCGTAAAGATTCTGGTTCATCGGGAATCAGCGCATCAGCACGCGCTTGAATGCTTTGAAAGTAAATACTCAAACATATAGCCGCATCCATGGGAAAACCGATCAACACGCCCGGGGTCTTGGATTTTGGCCGGGAACCCATGCTTCGTTCCGAAAAAAGAGGGACTACTGCAAATGCGGACTACCGCTAGGGGTATCAAATTCAAATTATCAAATTCTAGTCCCGCTGGGGGTACAAATTAAAGTTGTGAAGTGTGACTGGTTCAATGATACAAAATAGGGAAAAGTAACCTACTAAACATATCAGCAAAATAACCCTAAGTGTGTATTTTTTCTTGCAGTGTACAAGTGTCATTTTTCTTGTATATTGGCTATTTTAAATGTGTATTCTTTTTTAATGGATTGAGAACAGGTCCCGCAATGGGGTATAATCTCACTGCAAATACCTTCAATCTTCAATCAGTTTTTATTTTGTTCATCATAGAATAGGCTGCAGCAAAAACCCAATATCTATAATAAATAATTATGTAAATAATGCATTACAGTTGAAAAATTAATTGTTACAATATGAATCAAAAATATTTTGCAGACAAGTAAAGATTGTTATAATACATTATGAAGCTGATAAGTGTAATTTCAAAAGAGAGAATAACTGGGGACAATACTAGTGCGAAAATATATTGAAAAAGTACATTAAGGATTTTGTCATATTACTGCTGTAGGTTAGGTGTATATTTTCACTGAAAACTAGTATAATTTCACAAGTGGTCCAAATTATGGCCGGGTATATTTTAACTGACTATTGGTCCGTTAAGAGTCAGTTCCGAAAACTCTGGAACGAGCATGGGTGTCCAGCGAAAATCCAAGACGCCCGCCCCCCGGTCCAACTTTCAAAATTTAGTCAACGTTCATCCTTTATTTTTAACACTGGGCAGTCTTGGGCAGAGTAAAAGTAAAGCGCAATGTCATAACGATGTACATTAAATTTTATATACGAAAATAACCAACAAACACACCGGAGACAGCCGGACATGTTGTAATATGCAATAACTGTTACCTTTACGTGTTCGGACATATAGAGTTTTCAAAAAATTGCACAGTCATTGATTGCTCGCCGTCATCGATTGCGGCCGAAGAGGGATTATGATCAAAGGGTTGCTGTGAATCCGTACTTGTGTGCGGGTGTGAAATGGATAAACAGAGTTAAAAATAAGATTGTGGAAGTCGTTGTGGTTCCTTCTATACTCTTTCTTCCATTCAAAACCCTTCATTCCTGTTGGTTGTTTCATAACCGTTGAAGTAATACCTCAAACAACACCAAAGCACCCCTATTTGAGCGCCAAAACTTGTACGTTGAGTGCACTGTCTCTTTCATGGAAACCTTTACGACACCCGATACTTTGATAGTTTATTCACATTTCTTTTTGTACAAATGGAAGTATTCCCATGATGAAAACACTTATAAACCACTTCAGACTTTACGTGATAGATATGTTCGCATGGATACACTCGCATTGGAGATGAACAAAATCGACATAAGTCTTGTACTTGAGCGACTCAAGATTCACTAAGAACATACAAAGAAAATACAAACTCCATTATTGAATGAAATGTTCATGGCATGAAGCCCTTATAATGATCGTTACATCATATGACAGCTGGAATGACAAGGTAAAGGGTATATTATATCGAATGTTTAGTGCAAGAAGGCCTCATCTGCAATAGCTGCCATTTGTCAGTTGTGTTCTTATTAGTGTTATGCCTGCCAAATCTAACACCTGGCAGCTATTGCAGATGGGCCTTTTTGCCCTAAACCTCGATATAGCCTGGGGACAGGTACGAGAAAAGAAGATGAATAAAGAGAGTGAGAGAAAATACGCTGTAACATAGTACCAAGTGTGGAGACAAAATTAGTAATTATTAATGCTGGTAGCTACTTATAACGACTAATATAGAAAGAATAAAAGTACAAAATGGCGGTTATCCTGTGTGATATGAGGTCATTAGCCTTCGACCGGATCTAAAAATAATCCTTCTGTTTTCACTACGATATGAAAAATATATACAGCTATAGATATAGTGGATATTTTCAAAGCAAAATGGTTTCATATTTAAAATACAGGATGGAAGAAAGGAATTTTCTTGTCCAAAAGACAGAAATATTTTGTTCTGAAGCACCAGTGCTTGCGAAAGATGAGAAAGTTGAGACAAACAAGACCGCCATCCAGTGGCGTAACCAGACCTTGCAAATGGGGGGGTCAAAAGGGGTGCCGAGGCATTCTGAGGGGGCAAATTTGGGTCCTTCTCCATAGACGTTGTACAAACGGTCAGTTCATTTGGGGGGGGGGGTTGGCGGAGGGCTCGGCTTCTGAGCAGGGGGGCTTGCGCCCCTCCCCCTCGCTGTTTACGCCACTGCCGCCATCTCAAAATAATATACTTGGAACGTGGATAGCTGTGGATTAACGGTATTAACCACAGCCCATTCAAATGTTGGATTGATAAGGAAAGCAAAGGTGGTCTTCCTAATCCCATCAGTAAAAGACAGAGACTTATTTCAGTTGTGAAGGATTTGTATCAGAAAATGGTAAACATTTGGAAGAATGGTTTTTTTTTTTTTTTTTTTTTTTTTTTTTTTTTTTTTTTTTTTTTTTTTTTTTTTTTTTTTTTTTTTTTTTTTTTTTTTTTTTTTTTTTTTTTTTTTTTTTTTTTTTTTTTTTTTTTTTTTTTTTTTTTTTTTTTTTTTTTTTTTTTTTTTTTTTTTTTTTTTTTTTTTTTTTTTTTTAATCGATTGCCCTATTGTTCCCCATTGTTCCCGGACTGTGAGCCCGAAGGACTATATCTCCTGCCACACCGGCTACCATAGCGCAAAAGTCAGAAAAAACCAACATGAACAATAATAATGAGCTTGCCTTCAAAATAAAAAAAGGTAAAGGGGACGGACCTGTATACACAGGAACGGAGTGCCCATCTCTCTTACGAAGCGATTGGGCCAGACTTCACCATATAATGTTGCTGTAGGGGGCTCGCTACACCTCCTCTACAGCGAGTCTGTTACCTTCCCGACATTGAATAATGCCGGTACCCATTTATACACCTGGGTAGAGAGGAGTAATTGAGGTAAAGCGCCATACTCAAGGACGAAATACATTGGCCACAGCGGGGCTCGAACTCACAACCTTTGGCGTGCTGGTCGGGCGCTTTGTCCACTGGACCACAAAAATAAAAACGTTGGCAAAAAACACGGACATGAGATCAATCGTCTTCCACCATATCCTAACGTCCTTTTCGGAAAAATGACTACCAACGTGACGATCACCGCAAAAAGGCTTTCTTGTTAGATCTAGGGGCAACTTCCCCTTAAAAACAAGGCAGGGTCCCGCTCCATGATTTTTGAAAAGTGCCGTTCGTTACGTTAATGCAGTTAAGGGACGGCACATTCGATTTCTACTCGCCAATTTGCTCTCCGCTTGAATTGCGCATGCTCGAAAAATAAGAGAATTCCGATGACGTCATCGCCTGCAATCTACTGGGAGATTTTTCATCAAGATTTTGAGACTCATATTTTGGATGTATAAATCACGTAAGTTTGTTTTTTCTGGCATTTTTATGGTTACTAAGATGCATACTCTACAGATTCCAATGTATTACATGCAGAGATTTTTTTCTGTACGGAAGAGATTTTTGATGAATTTGCCTAATTTGTGGTAATTTGCCCTGGCGTCTCGTAAATTATAGTGGTGCTCCTAGTGATAAAACGGAAATTCAGTCAAATCACATCACAGCTCGCTGGCCATTTTCGATGCAGTAGTGAAGAATGGTCGCCGTCCAGTGTCCGTCAAATTAACTGATTTGGCTACGTGAGCGGGCATATCAGTCCCGGCCACGTTCCTCCCAATCGTATAAACCTCGAAAAAAGGGACAATGTGCTCCCTCGTGGTGGTATAAACTCACCCTTAAACGTGTATCTCTTGTGCCACGTAAGCTGTGGTTCAGCTTGCATGGGCGTCGCCATATTGAAAAAAACACTGGAAATCGTTCTACGCATGCGCGAATGAAAGCACTGACCTGGTACGACCTTTCTTCGACCAGGGAATGCCGAGAGCAAATTGTTCATGTATTATATTGAGTGAAAATCGGTGTGGGACGCTAGAGATATAGTCCAGCGGTAGAAGCATAGACTTTGCATATGACCTTGCAATAGTGTCTGCACAAAATGTTTTGATGGTTTCTAGGCAACATTGACCTGCTGATTCCAAATCTTGATGATGCAACTTTTGCATCCTTGAGCATTTTGAGATATGGAAGGGGTAAATTAACGGGGTCAAATTTAAACGTGTCTCATCAAAGGATAAAAAAAGTATTATTGCTATATCTACAACAATTACTTTAAACACAGTAGGCTTCAAGTGGTTCAAGGTCACCCTGGGGTAAAAAATTATACTGTATTCTCTCAAAATGGGTTGAAATTCTTCCTTCTTTTAGATAGTAATGTGAAATACATATTATGTGATTTGTTTGACATTGGGGGTATAATTAAGGGAGAAATAGTGTTAAGGCCCACAGGGCCTATGAAGGATTAGCACAATGGCCTCTGTTAGATATCTTTCAGCTGATCATACATAAAGTAAATGTATATTTCCTGTTGTAACATTCCCATAGAAACAATTTGAAATCAATATAAATGTTTACCCCTATGATGACCTTGAAAAGTGTTTGGCTGTTATATAGCAAACTATACTTTACAACCAGATGAACATATCTATACACGTTTTAACCCCTTGTAAAACATTAACAAAATTTACCCTCTTCCCTATCTCAAAATGTTAGAGGATGGCAAATCAGCAGGTCAATGTTGCCAAGAAACCATCCAAACATTTTGTGCAAACTCTTTTGCAAGGTCATATGGGCCTACCGCAGGTACCTCAACACGAGAGAATTGATGGTCTCAAAACCAGACTACTTAGCTTAAACCAACAAATATATACACATAAAGTTGCTCGATGACGCTCTTGGAAAAGTATCAGCAAGCGACTTGAAATATACAATCCAATTTGTAGTGTGAATTGGAGAATCGTATTGGGGCAAGGGAGATATTGAGGACATAGATATCAATCAAATTCTCATAAAAACTTGCCGAGGAGAAGAGTGATTCAGAATCGGATTGAGGATAGACATAGAAAAGGTATTGTGCAAAGTGTCTTATTTGTATAGCAAACTGTTTAAGTTGCATGCTGCTTTACGTGTTAATCCTTATAACAGGCTGACTATTGCAGACACGTGGATTATATCACTAGGTTTTCGAAGAATCCTTCTTCATGTATAAGCATTTTACAAGAGAAACAAATCTATATTCATGACAAAAGGTCATTTCCTATATGAGAAATGGCGTCTGTATAAGTAATAGCCATATTGTTATTCACTGTAATGGCGTTTTTGCGGAAGTGAGAGTATCCTGATATAAATCGTCATGTTATTTTTTAAAAAAAATTGTAGGGAAACAGGTGCCATTGCTTTCCCCCGTTTACATCTTGCTCAAGAAAAGCGCATTTTACTTGCCTTAAAGCCACAATCATTCATTTTTTTTTCAAATTCGAATGCCCATTTTGTCTCTAATAGCTAGTGTTAGGTCCATATCAACACCTTATATTACTATTCTTTGTGTAAAAACAGACACTAAAGCATGTTAAAGTGGTCTTTCAAGAGCCATTTTCCGACTTTGTTTATAATGGCGAATAAAAGTCGGATCCCGACTTTATTAGGAAACAATGCGAAACAAAAAAAAATCGCTTGCAACATCCGACGGCGCGTACGCTTAGCCACTTACAAGTTTTTTTACTACAATTACTTCAATACAAAGGGCAAAGAATTAAACTTTAATGAAAAGTAGGGGGGCGCATTTTTGTTTTATTGTTTGAAGAAATTGCTGATTGTGGCTCTAATTGCTTTTTTTTAGCTGGCGTCATTTTTCTAAAGTTTAAAGCTTCTCTTGTTTTTCTTGATTTTGATTACAATTTCTCGGCAGAGATTGTAGTTTCTCCGTAATGGCCCTGGGACTTTGGAGTCCTTTTTATTTATTAACCTTTACACATAATTAAATCTGCTTTAAGAAGCAGTTGTGGAATGCAAGACATTGTGGAATCGACACCAAACCTATCCACTGATTTCTGTTGTATATCTATACTAACTTCGGTCTCTTTGTGAAGAGAGACATGTTTTGTCAATTTGTTAATACAGCTCAAATTACCCCCGCTTCAAAAGGTAATAATAATAATGTGGTGAAGCGTTTACTTCACGTGTACTTATTAACATTAAGTGGTCAAGCGGTGTTCATAAGGACCCTAAATGCTGATAATACCGTTGTTTTTGCTAATTGTCTAACTCTTTATCCCACATCTTCTAACATGTGTGCGGAAAAAAACATTGCGGAGATATTGCGTTAGGGTCCATAGGGACCCCTGTTGAAACCAATGGGCATACCCAATTCTTTTCCACATAAATGAGAAGTTGTCCTTTAGGGGGTATTCATGTACGCAAATTAAACTTATGTTATTATCATATACAAATGCTAATTAAAAATAATTAATTTTTCATTAAGCAATTACATGCTATTATGTAATTTGTCTCGTAATCGATTTCCCTGTACAAGTGAATAGTACAATACATGGTTCGGAAAACCGCTTTGTAAAAATACCATTGCTTTGGTTAAAGTCTGACTCAGAGATTTCGAAATATTATTTTTTTGTGGAATAATGAAAAATAGTCAACTAGCAAATAAAGGAGAGTAACCTAAAATGCACAATTCTGAAAATGTGAGATTGAATAGGATTTTTTGTTTTGATGCTGGCAGTAGTAAACATTTTGTGTAGTATTACGGCCCATAGGATACTGTGTATAACAAAAAACTTCCGGATCCGGAAGTTGTGATTTTAAATATATGAAGGATTCGATTAAGCTTAGCAATTCACACAGAGTGATTAGTATATGGGAGCAGCATTATGTACATGCAAAAAACACGATTTTTTGGAAATTGAGGGCGCCTCCTCAGGATCTCTGAGTCAGCCTTTTAAACTAATTAAATCTATTCTCTTACTTAAAAACCCCGTGGTTTAACTTTTAATGTATGATTCTGGAGAAAAACGAGAAAACCACCAACCAAATGACCTCTTTTGGTCTCAAAACGGCCGTGGCTAACCAGGGGGGATTTAATTTATATTTTAAAACAACATAGGCCTATACATAATCTTAACAATTGTTAGTATATGCTCAGGGCGGATTTTTATAAGATGCGCAGAAGGCGCTTGGTGCCATTGTAGAGTATAAAAATATAAAAAAATGGTCTTTTGTAAGCACTAGTACATGGGGAAATGTTATTGTTTGGTTAGGTTTTTTTAGTGTTTTTCATATACCATTTTGACACCAATGTTTTTCCAATTACAGAATTTCATGAAAATTGGAAAAATCATGGCGTCATTTTTTTTTTAAATGTGTTCTTGGGTGTTTTTTTTATAAGGGGGCAAATTTGTACAGGGGGTACACAATAAAAGTATTTAAAGTGTTTTAAAAAAATTCATACCAATCTGTTCGGTTGCTCAAAACGTTTCAAAAAGGTTACTAGGGTGCAATATTTAGACCCTAATGTTTAAAGTACACTAGGCTCAAGAGTCAAGGCCTATGATAGAATTGTCCGATTTTGTTAAACCGGTTTTAAATAGTATTGTAATACTAAATAAGAAAAATGTATATAGATTCTGTTGCTTACACCTTTCAAAGTGAGACTATGACTAGTGGTCTCCCCATAGTCCCTGTGGACCACGGCCATATTGCCCTATTAATTATCATAAAAACGTCATGAAAACGCGACCTGATATTTTCGGCTTCTGCACAGTAAGACGAACAATTTGGCACCATTTTTAAAACAAACCGATGAATTGGACATGTACCACAAGTGTGACCTGAACCCGTTTTGTCTTGGTAACTCTTGTACTATAACTCAGGTAGGGCAAAAACTATACCTTTCTGTAATCATTGAAAAGTACTGAACATGATGTTGATATACTTTAAACACTTTTGCCCCTTTTATATTTGACCCATGTATTAAACCCTGCCCCCCTAGAATACATCCAAAAACACATTTTAAAAAAAATGGACACCCAGATTTTTGGATCTCATACAATTTTGATTTAGAAAACCTTGGTTTGCAAGATGTATATGAAAAATTTCACAAAAATTACAGTTCAACAGTACTATGCAAGTTGGACGCTATACGTAAAGTTGCACACTTCCCCACCCCCACCCCCACCCCCCCCCACCCCCCCGTCTTCAGAATTTCGACCCGGATGTGTAATAAAATGGATGATTCGCACAAATTTTATTGAGTCGAGCATGAGTTGCAAAAAATATGGGGGAGGACGCAGAATATTTTTAAAAATCATAGAGAGACCAATAAAAATAGTGGGCGTATCGGACACCTCAACAAACATTGATAATGAAAAAAAAGTTGGTCTACGGCGAGCGTAGCGAGCAGGAAATTTGGCGGCCCACTTGATGCTTGCCCCCCTGAAAAAAAATGTGTTACCCTAATTAAAGGTCGAGTAAGATGTTCCCATTTGCTATCATGATGTTGATGTATTAGAATAGTCTCAACACGTGAAATTTCCTATGGGAAATGCCCAACGGGCGTGCTCAAGACTTTGACTACAAGTAATGTTAAACTTTTCACCGGGAAAAAATGTATAAACATTTACAACATATATTACAATGCATTTAAACATACCGACAAATGTCGTTGCAATAAAAATAAGAATAAAATTTTTTTTTTTTTTAAAAAAAAAAACAGACAGAACCTTGGGACCTAAAACCGTCAAAGAAAGAAAAGGGGAACCAGTCATATTTGGGTTCTACAGTGGAAAAAAAAACGACTGAAATAATAGGAGTTGCCCATGATTTGGTTTTTCAAAGCTGTGGTCTTGAATTATCGTGTGGTTTGTTTGTCAATGAAACTGGTTTTCCCGTAGGGATCTTGGTGCTAGTGGATTCTTGCGTTTTGCATCAATAGGACTAAACTGTCAGAGGAACTAGGTCCGGAAAATGTTGACCGAATTATTTTCCGACAGTCTATAGGCCCTATGGAAAACCAAACTGTAACAAAAATATTTTAACATGAAACATCCTTCCCCCCCCCCCCCTCGGAAAACACACAAGTGGATTGTCACTTCCCCGGTTATTAAATATCACATCTAACTTAACAAGTAGGTCGTGGAAAAAAAAAAAGTGACAATATTTGGTCATGTTTCTTTCACATATAAAACTTCTCAAACTACACACATGTTGTGGGCCAAACGAGGGGTACACGGCCCCAAATTTCTTCATGGTCAGTAGCCCACGAAGCTCAACGGTTGGCGATTCACAGTCGATCTTGAAGATCTGATTTGCGGAGAATCGCCCCTCTTGTACAATCTCAACAATTTGCATGGAAGGCCACAGGTTGTCTGACCTGGCAAAGAAGGACCGGATTAAAGAGTCAATGACAGGAAAACACAAATTCTGAGAATGAACAGCAAGAAAAATATGCGTTCAAATCGATGGAAAAGGACTTGAGCATGGATGAATTCCACCTTTTTTTGGCGCAATTATTCGTAAAGAGGGCGTGGAGAAAATGACCTGCAGGTAGAATT
This sequence comes from Ophioderma brevispina, assembly GCA_023653785.1. Classification (NCBI taxonomy): domain Eukaryota; kingdom Metazoa; phylum Echinodermata; class Ophiuroidea; order Amphilepidida; family Ophiodermatidae; genus Ophioderma; species Ophioderma brevispina. The sequence continues at coordinate 108,916 of JAMKCH010022618.1, read as the reverse complement.
AATAAAGCAGACATTCCCGGACCCGTACTCCATACGGTCGTGAAGACTGAGACATGGCAGATCAACAGAAGCGTATTGAAGAAAAATCGATTCGTTCACTATTGGCTTAAAAGAGGAGCACTTCAAATATTCTGGCAACTTATTGGCAGGATGAATCAATAATCTTACTCAATTTACCAAAATGAGTCAGGAAGTAAAGAGAAGGCGTTGGAATTGGATAGGTCAGGTCACATCCGAAACGCAAGGTAACACATTCATTTGTTTACATGCTCTAAAATGGGAAACCAGAAGGAAAACGAAAAGGGGGTTTTTTTTTAAGACCGAACGAAAACAACATGGCGGAGAACTGTACAGAAGGAGAGACAAACAATGGATGAAGAGTTAAAGGGGAAGAGTTGGAATGAGGCCAGGGGATGTGTTAGAGCCGACAAAATGGTAAGGACCAAGGGTGCGGGCCTTATGGGCCACAGGGCATAAGCGGATAGGTAGGTTAGGTAGGGTTAGCCACGCCGATACCACCGAGAAGACACGGATACCTACCCAACAGCAGAGGTACAACTCAGGCGGCCAGGATTACTTTTGCCCGGGATTGCTTGTTGTTTGTTTGTATGTGTATAAACGGATAGGTAACAAAACAGAGGCTCTCTGCACACCGTCGAGAAGTAGCTACTTGGTTTACGGTGGAAAGCAGATATAGTCCGGGGGGGAAGCCATAGTCGGGGCTGCCATAGACGATAACGGAATAAAGCGTGAACTAATTGGAGTAAAGGAGTCAACTGAATCGATTGACCTTTTGGGCACATTGTTCCCGGACTATGAGAACGGCGGAAATGGTTACTTCTACACCGGCTCTCAGCGCCCGCCGTTACTGGGATTCTCATGGACAAGTAGTTTGTTATTTCAATTTTTTGCAAATATTTAATTAATCATAAGGGAATAGGTGTTTTTTTTTTTTTGGACGATTCCGGTTCGAATTTCTGAATGAATTTTCTTAAAAATGATAAAAAAAAGCTAAACAGAGACGAAGTGTATATCGCCCTCATTCGTTCCATATCAAAATTGGACGTCTGTAGTAAACCACGAGGTAGCCTAAGGTAGCTGCATGTTATCCGGTACGTTAAATCCACCCTCTCTACGACCGGCGGGGATTGCACTACAGGGTTTAGTTACTTTAGGTAGAGACGCTTCATGTATACCTAATAAAATTGTGGATGGTAGTTTGCAATGATCGCAACTAACCCCGTGTGTACTGTGAGTATTGCCGCGGTAGATGCGGATATAGGCTACCACGCGAAGTAAGGAAAACGGCCTTATTATTGATGAGCGCGGAGGGTCAGTAAAGTGACTTCAAATTTACTGTCCAAATGCCATTTCATTTGTGAAAAAAACCAGTAAACATTATGTCATTCATGATATTACATTAATTTTTCAATGTAATTGGTGCATTTTCAGACATTTGAAAGCAGTTTTCCAGATGTTATGCAAATAAGCAGTGCAGCCTATATCGGTGTAAAACCTAAAGGTTATACACCACTAACCTGGCTGCCGTAAGGATCAAAAATTTTGGGTGGACTACTTTCTTGCATGGCATAAAGTGCTTTAAAATGTCTGAAAATGCACTAGTTATATTAAGAAAGCGATGAAATTTCATGATTGACATGGTAGACTGGTATGTTTTCTCAAATTAAGTGGCATTTGGACAGTGAATTTGAGTCAAACTTTATAACACAAAAACAACACCAACATTCACCAACGGAAAGTCTGATTTGAATTCTGTTTTCAGCTTCCAATAGCCGAGACCATCCCGGATTTTCCCATTATCATTGCGCTTATAATTTTGACCACCTGAGGTCTAAGAAGTGTCTCGAACGTCATGAACACACATTGCAGAATTTCCGAAATCTCCCCAAGCTGTATCACAAATATGACGTCACCATTCAGTAATGAGTTAAATGAGCGACGCTCTTCATTTGTAATTGTTACGAAGTAGTTTGTTCGTGCAATGGTGTGAACTGTTGTGTAAGCTTATTATTCATGCATGTGCTGCGGGCGGACTTGCATGTATTGCGAGTGAACTGTCAGTCCAGGGTGTTAAATTGTTACATGAATAGTGTAAGGTTCCATAAATATTTAGCCTCTTGGGAAAGTGGCAAAGGTCATTGGAACTCGTTATTTCAAATAGGTAAGAAATGGTCACTTGTGTAAACATTGATTTGTACCCAATTAAACAACAGAACTGACTTTGGGCTTTTGTGTAGCCCCTCTGGTCGAATACCTTCAAATGAGTGAGAGCTAGTCCAGACAGCAGAGGAATCTCGTTGCTTCCATCTTCCTAAAGTGTTTGTTGAACTTCAGCTGTTCCATTTAAAGGTCCATGGTCCGATCATTAATAGCCCCATCCCCAGGGACCCCAGGTTTTACCGGAAGTGGTCAAAATTTTGGTATCAGAAGAAAGCTACTATTTTTCTCATTTTACCCTGTGAATTCTTAGGGCTACAGGGTGTTTGGTTTCGATGTTATTAGCGAAAAAATGCCGCATTTTGGTCGACCAATATTAATTTTACAGAGTACTCTATGGGGATTACAAATCACGTTTTTAGCTCTCACTTCAAAACGGGTTGAAATACCGGCGCGGAACTTTACAGATGGGGTTTTTGGGGTGACGACCATTATAGATTTAAATCGGTATAGATTTAAATCGGTTCATCTCCCTTTAAAAGGGCCATAACGCGATACGTAGCCTATTCCCCAGACTTATTTTTCAAAATTTATATCATTTCATCTGATCCGTTAATTGGGCTAGACAGAATGTGTTCCTAGACTTATGTGCTCGAAGAAATTATGTTGTAAACGCGGCAGAAATAACAACTTATGAGACACATAAGGGAGCGATCGTTATTTATGGCAGGGGGGATGGGCACTTTTTGGGGGGAACCTGAAAAAAAAATGCTGGCTATAGGGGGGAACCTGAATTTTCTTCAAGTAGTAAAGGGGGGAACCTGAATTTTTTTCTGAAGAAATGGGGAGAACTTGGCCTACATGACCTCAGTCTATGTGTAGGCGGTACACATCGACTGAGGTCATGAAGACCTGCATGCATGCAATAAGTGATTTCAACAAAAAAGACACTACAAACACAACTAAAAAGTTAATCACTTGTATATAACTCAGTCACAACCTTGATTTAGTAGCAATAACTACACCACAACTGATTTTAAAGAACATAGATTTCAGTGTGGTAAATTAATTATGTAGGAATAACAGGATTGTTTTATATTTTAAAGTTGTTCCATGACAAAACTTTTGTCCTTCTTTTCAACTGGGCATAGTGCCGAAGTGAGAAAAATGCAAAAAAAAAAAACAATAGGGGTAATTTGTTTTTTAGTGCTCAATTTGTTGATTTTTGTTATCTTTGATATGTTTTAATACTGGCCACATGTTTCAGATTTGTGGTGAAAATAATTGAATAAAGGTGTTTTTAACCATTTAAAAGAAGTACGTCACTATAGAAAACAAAAGCAGTCTCAACTTTACAATTACAGACCATTTTCTCAATAATTAGTTCTGGAGAATTTGTGTAAAATAGAAACTATAATATACGTATCTTGACAATGGAACATTCGATTGAGTTGGGACAAACAACATTTTAAAAGAGATTTAATAATTTTAGTCCCATTGAATGCACAAAATTGTAATCATCTCCAATATTCAAATGAGGCTGTCTACATTGGCTTCAAAAATTCTAACAGAATAATGCATGTAATTGCATGGTTAAATATTTTTCAGTTGCTACAGTGTCAAATCGTTAAAACATGAACCTTTAACATGAAATTCCTGATAACAAGTAGTGACTTTCTATTTCTAAACTTGGTATTTTTCATTATTTTATGATCCGATTGAACAGGAATTCCTGTTGACATGAAGTAAATTGTGAATCTCGGACCACTTTGTGTTAATGGGTTACCACTGTACTTTTGCTGATGATACAATCAATGGTATTGTAAAGGGGAATTGAGGAGGTACAGGCTGTAACAGAAAAATATACATTGGAAAACATTTATTTTTTATCATATTTATTATATTTCTATGGTACAATAGTTTTATGACACATTTTAAGACCACTGCCAAATTAAAACTTTTTTTATTCAAATTGGTGGTCTGAAAGCAGAGATATTTCATTTTTCTGAAGTAGTGTAAAACAATGTTAGACCACTTTTGTTTCATGCACATTGTAATTTAATACAAATTGATATGATGCTGTCCATTATGCACCATTGAAAACAATGCGTGAAAGTGGCCCAACTGGTTACCGACTACTTTGAAATTTATGTGACATCGGCCTAGTTTTATTTGGCAGCTTGAAAAATGGTGTTAAAATGTGTGAAAATCAAGACCAAAGAAATAGTAAAAATGTCAAAAATAGTTGTTTTCCAATGCAGTTAGCTATTTATCTGAGAAATTTGGGTTCAAGTTTTTAATTTTATACATTGTATACATCTATAGCAAATCTGCTATCAGAACTTTTCAAAACAGAACATGTTTGTATAAACTACCAAGGTATAAAGCACTCTGACTCCAGTGTATCAGGGTTATTAAGTTGATCTATGAATGAAATATCTATGAATGACTAAAATGTTCATTGATAAAATGATATAAAATGCATTAACCTTCGTCTTACCAACCTTTTTTTGTAACACGGTATTACCAAGGGGGTTATTTACAACCCCCGGGAATTTGTTATAAAGCACGCGATACTTATGGTTTTGATATCAGTGGATAGCTAAGGTCCTCCTCTTTCCATTGATATCAAAATAAGTACTAACATACTTAGCATGGCGTCACAATGACGTCATAAAGTCCGCGAGTCAGCAAAATTTGCATTTTCCACAGAAAATAGGCGAAAATCCAATTTTGCGCTAAAAAAAGGAGGTATATTGGATTTTCATGTGGTTTCCAGCTCTAAATGATGGCAAATGGCTAGTTTTACATAAACATAGTGTTTTAGAGCCATACTGTGCAAAATATTTTCAAAACTGTACTCTAAATTTTCCTTGGGTGGCAACAAACTCACTACCCTTCAAATTTAAAGGCATACCCTAACCCCAATGAAGGTGCTACCTTGACATTTTTTTCGCTAAAATTACCGGAAAGGATGAGAAAATGATTATACCTTGAACCTTTACGAAAGCTTTGGGATTTTACGCACCGAGGCAAGTTTGAACCCTAAAGGTGGTGGTTATATTAACCACGCCCCTTGGTAGGCCGAGGTGTTTAAAAAACGTTTCATGAATATTGCCACACAGTTTTTAAGAAATTGTTCTTTTTACTAAACTGCACTCGACCCATTGCTTTCATGCATATTGTGTTCTTGTACAAACCTGGGGTCCTATGATGCATATTTGCAATTTTGCATATCTAATTAGCATTACCACATGATACCGTGATCGAACCTAGGAGGGGGGAACCTGATATTTTGTAGTTATAGGGGACCTGAAATACAATAGGAAATGAATGGGAATCGAAAAAAATCAGGTAAAAAACATTGAAAATGCCCAATTACCCCCTGCCGTAAAAATAAAAACGAGCGCTCACCTAAAACCTATAATGAACAACCGTGATACAAACATTCGATCATTTTCATCACATCAACGCACCATCAAATCAACTGAAAATTTATAATATCCTTGTGCAGCAGTCTATGTCACAAACCAAAGGAAGTGCTAGAATCACGAAATGCCACCCTAAACTCCCAAATTTAATTGCCTAAATATAAAACCCTTGTTCTAAATTTTGGATTCATATTTCTCCAACTGTAGTGAAGAACCTGAGCGATTCACAGGTCAGAATTTAAATGGTTTTTTTTTATTAAATGCAACCGAGTTTCCTCTTTTGCAACTTGAAAAATTGGTCCTATTTTATGAAACGGTCCGGCAGTTTTAAGTACTTTAAATTCAAATAACGTTTTATTTTTATTGCATTAATTTTGCCCAGATACACCCCCTTGAATGGTGCGAGTATTGTTCTAATATTCCGATCGTAAAGTGTTTCTTTGGGGGAGGGCGTACACAATGACCTCAGCACTTCGCCGTCAATTCAATAAGGAAAATTATATGTTTGAGAAAAATTCGAGGGTCTCGCCTGCAAGATGTACACCCCATAAAGGCATTCGATATGGTATAGATAACTATTAGAGTGAGACTAATTGTACATCGTGAGCGTTTTGTTCCGTAAAGGTGCGAACTGGCCTCTCCCCAGGGTTTGTAAACTTTTCAACCTATTACATGATCGCGATGATCTCACTTCCCCTGTGAATTACAAGCCTCTACATGACCCTAACCAAACAAAAATGCCATTCCGTCACATGCTACCTAAAAGCCTTCCCACGTTTTGGAGGTTCTTGGAAGTCATCTTTAACTTTTCCCGGGTTAGGTGAAGTGTGAAGTGTTAATATGCTATCATAATACCCGGGAGCTAGCACACATTTGTAAACACAATCTCCAATTACATAAGGTTCTGAATGTATATCCAATATGTTGACAGACTGACAGGAACCCCTTAAACGTGATTCTTAAGTGCCGCAAGTGGTGCCTTAAGGAGAGGGGGGCCAAAACAAAGTTTGTACATGGTCACATTGTAATTGATCCAAAATCAATGTTTGAAAGCACACCATGTAGTATGTGTCTAACCATAATGATTCATGAAAAGGTAAGTTTGTAATATGTACAGCCTAGACTTTCAGAGTTATATGCTAAAACAAATCAAAAATCATTAAAAAGGGTCAATTTCAGTTTGTACAGGGGTCAATTTTAAAATTGGCTCCGATTGGTGCAAATTATTGGTGGAGCTCATGGATGACATTAAGGAATAGTTTGAGTGTCTCAAATTGCTTGCTTAGAAAGTAGGGGGGTAACCCAAGACTCAAGCCCCATTGAATGCATGGACTTGACCTTCTGTGCCACCTACTCAGAAACAAGCATTTAAGACAGTCAAACTAATCCTTATTTTAATCCATGAACTCCACCAATAAATTTGCAAACCATTTTTTATCCAACTCGGAGCAACTTTAAAATTTGACCCCCTGTACAACTGAAATTGACCCTTATTATTGAGTTTGCTGTTTTTAGCCTATAACTCTGAAACGTTAGGCTGTACATATTACAACCCATACTTTTCTGAATCCTTATGGTTAGACACATAATCATGGTGGCTTTCAACACGATTGGATCAATTACAATTTGACCCCTGGACAAACTTTGTTTTGGCCCCCTCTCCTTAAGCAGCACTTGCGGCACTTAAGAATCAGTTTTCAAATGGTTCCTGTCAGTCTGTCAACAACATATTTAATCACTCAAACCTTTTTGTATTGATGATGTTTTACAAATGTTGTGCTAGCTCAGGGCTATAATAGCACAGTCGGTCAATGAAGGAAATCATTGATACGTCCAAGTGCTCAGCCGCATCGATTTGTTTTGTTTGAGTAATTTCTCTTTAGCTATTCAAGGCACGTTTCCTGTTTGTGAACTTGTCATCAATTTAGATCAATCACGTTCGATTTACCTGGGATATCATAGCATTAACTTTACCTTTAGATTGCATAATAATTACAGGCATTGAACACAATTGTTCGGCTATGTGCCTAATTTTACCTGGATAATAAACTTTCTATTGTTTTTCCATATACTTGTGCAGCGTTTTATGTACCACTTACAGCTGTAAAGTACTTTTTTTAAAGGGACCCAATGGCCATAGAAAAATATTCAGACATGATGAAATATAGCCGTACTGAAATCACTTCCACAAATTTGTAATGTCTAAGTAATATTAACATTTGCAATGCCCTTTTGTCCGGAAAGATACAAAGCGCAGGAACAACGACAGCGACAAATGCAGCGCCTATATTAATTGTTCAGTTTGCTCATATCAAATGAACCACGAGGAGAGTGGTAAGTTCTGGTTTTAATCAATACCACCTACACAAATTAAACCCAAGACGACGCCACTTCCAGTTTGAAAACAATTTGGATGTTTGTAAGAAAGAAGGAGCAACTGATATTATTTTCCTTGTAAGCTTCACTTTCTGCCACATTACTGGCAACATTTTATTAAACTTGAAAAACATGCAGTCATTAGATCGCAGTTATTAGCCTTAGGGGCAACTTTAAAATTCAACCCGGTTGACTTGCGGTTCATGGCGGTGTAACCGTGTTTAATTGTTTGGAACAATGGAAACCTGCTCGAACCTGGAAGAACCTGGTGAAACCGGCAAGCAACCGGTGGTTGAGTTTTGAAGTTACTCCTTAAGTCCATGACATACGTCCAGTCGCAGCGAGCGATTTCTGCGCATGAGCATGCGTAACATTTGATCTTGGGTCAAAATCCGGAATTGCGCACGCCAATCGCTCGCTGCGACTGGAAGTATATCATGGGCTTTAGTTTAGCATGCTGAACAGCCAATATACTGACAATATAAATGCAAATGTTGCGTTTGCGGAATGTCGTAACTACGTGTCTACGGGACTGCCTTTGACCATTTGTACAGAAGGACCCAAATTCGCCACTCAGAAAATGCCTTGGTATCCCTTTTGCCCCTCATTTGAAAAGGTCTGGTTACGCCACTCATAAGTAGAAAAATGCAACTGGTACCAAACGGGTGGTATATGTAGGATGAAAATAAGCAGGGCACTATGAAGCCCGATTGTTTATATGGTTCCTATGGCAACCAGGAAGCGTCCAATCAGGACACTTTGCACCATAATTTAAATTTGTAGCATGATTTTTAGAATCTGCGTACATAGTGCCCGGGGTAGATTTAAGTGTGTGTTTAATATCTGTGCCAAATTCCATGTCCGTACGATCTTTCGTCTTTGAGTTATCGTTGTTTGAAATTTTCAGCCAATCAGAGGCTCTATGTGCAATCATGTCAATCAGAACAGTAATCGAAAATTCTCAATAAGGGCTTAGGTATATGACACGAACATGTCATCATTCGGGAACATTGAATAAATTAATCTCAGAGTTATGGTCTGAAAGCGCACCCCCATAAAGTTGGAGAAACTCGATTTAAATTACATTTTTAACACAGGTAGACTAACACATCCAACCATACCAAAATCTCAACATAAAAAAATAAGGCCGTGTGGTATAAGAATTGTTTGCATGGTTACAAACCACACTCAAGGGTCTTCATAGAAACGATAGAAATAATGTATATCAGAGACGAAAAGCCAGCTTATTGAAATCAATGATAACCTCCTAATAAGATAAAATACGCCCCTGGGTATATTTGTAATAGACCTGTAGTCTTAATATAAAGATTATTCAGTTTACTATTGTAAACAGCAGGTGGGAGGATGGATACAGGGATTACAGTATGACAGGTATTTGAATTTGAAAATAAACAGAAGTCCTTGTATTGACCTCCAAAAGAGTAAAATTTCTCATTGAACGAGTTCGAGAGGGGTAGCTGCCCCTCTGTGAGCTACTCAAGAGAGTAGGTGCACTCTAAACCTTCATTTTTTAAATGTTTTAGCATTAAAAATGGTTTAAGATTTCGTTAAGGATCACCCACCCTTCACCAATTATAGAATTTAACAATCTAGTTTGCCTTATAGTCCACAAACCTGTGTTTGCACGACCAGACCAAAACTTGCTTCAATGGGTCATCATGGAGAAAAACTTTTATAATGATCGGATTCGTTTTCAAATTGGTTTTTTAATGGTTGTATAGGCATGTTACAACAGGAAATATACATTTTACATATGTTAATAAATCAATTAACTGCAAAGGTATTTGCAGATCTCGAGGTGCTATTTCCACCATAGACTCTTTTGCAAGGTCATATTGTTCTACCAAGGGACTATATACCTAAAGTCCCTTAACTGCATTTAAATTTAACGAGAAGAAAGATAACGCTAGCTCACCTTTTTTTGCGGTGTGATCGTCAGATTTTCCTCTAGGGACATAGTCTGAATACACGTTTTTGACAAAAAATACAGAATTTACCCCTGTGCATTTTACAAAATCTACCCTGTTGTTTACCCCAGGATGACAAGTTGCATTATTGGATTTTTGGGCGGTGCCGGAAACAAATTCTGACTTGAGATCAGAATGTCTTTCTGCAAAATTTCATTGATTCTAAAGCACGGTGCACCATGACATGTATTTGGTCTTGTTTCTACATTTTTTCCAAATCAAAGTTGTTTAATGGAATTGGACATACTTATCCCTAAATTATAAGCGTAATAAATTTCTGATCCTCTCGAATCATCGCTGCTTGATTCCCTCTGATTAAAAAACGAAATACTTATGATGAAGTATAGATATATCTATTCAGATTCATGGTTGTCCCAAAGACAGAGCTTGCAAGACCATTAGCGATCTCTTCATTCAGTGTTGAATTTCTTCATTCATCACTGTCTTCATTCGTTTCTTTCCATTAAACAACTAACTCCAACTTCTTCCAGGAAAAGAACCTGAAATAGTAATTCATGAGATCTTTAATTGCAGCCGCAATTTACAAGAATTTTTTTTTCAGAATGTATTATTCCAAACATACAGGCTATAGATCTGTCTGCGCGTACGTGATAAAGTCCGATATGTTACGCGATTTCGTAACTCGGCTTCGATTCTGATTGGATGTAGCTATAAATATATAGATATTTTTAACATGTTCAACGGATCCTCATTAAATTTGACATCAACAATTGCAAAATGCTGAGTATTGAAGGAATGTTTATAGATAAATCTCAGGTGAAACCATTGTTTTCTTCTTTTTTTAACCAAATTTAAAGATTTTTCTATTTTTTACACTTATCGAAGAATGGCCCTTCTATAAGTTATATGGTGTGTGTGTGTAATATGGTATAAGAGTTGAATTTTGTTTTGATAATGTAAAAAATAAAGTGAATGACCTTGCTGATACTTAAGAGTATTTTTTTCGTCATGGCAAACTCAAATGATTGAATAAAATGACAAAGATCCGTAACATCATTATGATAGAAAAACATTTAATGAATATCATCATACTATTTCTTTCTGCTATATATTTTCAGTGAGTGAAATTGCCAGGATATTATTCAATGTATCTATACTATCTATATGGTATATTTGGTAATTAATAACCCATTATATGCTGATATCATCAATTTTAATAAAATTTTTTGTGTTTTGAGTTTTATTCTCTTTAAAAACTTAACAAAATTATTTTAAATTCATAAAAATTATATTTTCTTTGTGTGTAATTAGACAACTTATGTATCTCCGTGTAAATGTGGCGAGTATTGAGACCTAATTGATAGATAGGTTCAGGGGAGGGGCGGGCAAGAAATCCCATTTCAGACGTTGCATTGGTTTAACACGAAAAGTGAAATCTTGACGAAATATTCTGAATTTTGTTTATATGTTGTCAATGAATATTTTCTATTCCAAAAAAAAAAAAAAAAAAAAAAAAAAAAAAAAAAAAAAAACCTTGGAGACTAAGAATCAACTCCACTGCAGGGTTATTTCATTATTTTTTTGTATTATAACGAACGAGGACGAGCTTCTATGTGGGTCATGGGAATTGGAACACCCATGACCGACCCACATCAAGCACCCAATTGGTTTATTTGTTGTTTGCACTCTGTGGTTTGCACTTTGTGTTGTAATTTCTTTTGGAACCTTTTGGTGAGTTGCTATAATTAATGATGAGGCTTGTGCCGCCACCGCCTCGATAGGTTAGTAGCACAATATTCTATAATTGTAATTGAGAGAAGGATAGGAACAAAACAAAGTACTAAGAACAACACAACAAGAACAATGTCTTGCTAATCTGGAATTCAGTTAAACTTTTACAATGACAACCACTTAACTGTCAGCCGAACCATTAGTGAGTTGCCTAACAAAAAAAACGTGACTACTCGTATGCGTACCCGTATCACAGCATAAGGCATTATCATTTGAATTGCTTAGTCAGTCCAGTCAGATTTTACCCACAGGGGTTTAAGTCCGGTTAAAGAAAACCATTTTGAAAAAGCTATATACCATATCCTGCATATCGTGAACACCCAATATACATATTCGCATGGTCCATCAACACGTTGCACAACCTCTTGTCTGCTTTTAATACATTCTTTCCTTCTTTCCACTAATTATGGCAATCTCAATTGATGACACTAAGAAAATGCTGTCCCATTTTTGAACAGTGCTTCAAGTAAATAAATGTTTGTGGTAACGTTATTCTTAGAATTGAACCACTTCACCTATTTCTTTAAGGATCTCCAGGTGGCCTTCAATCCTGCAACTGTATAAATTCCCCAATGTTAACCGTAGGGGTAAGAAAACAACCTGAAAAGCATCACAATGGTCAAGCAACAAATTAGACATACCCTTTTGGCCTACTTTAAATACATTATTTCCTCTTTCCACGAATTAAGCAATCTCAGTTGATGACACGTAACCAAATTCTGCCCTATTTGTGAAGAGGTCGCTTGGTTAATATGTAAATAAAGTTCTGTGTAAATTTCTATTATTGTAGAATTGTAACAACTTCACCTAGCTATTTAATGAGTTGCAGTTGGTCTTGAATCTACAAACTGTATATGATATCCAAACTTAAAGGTGCGTGTTCCGATTGTCTTTGAACCCCCCTGATTTACCGACAAACCCGGAATAGTATCGATTTGACATCAATGAAGCCCGTATTTTCTCAATTGTTCCGTTCCTTGAAATTTGAGCTCTCAAAAATCCATTTCATTCCCAAGATATAAACAAAAAAACGCCATTTTTAGGGGTTAACCATCAATATTAGCACAGTATTGAATAGGGCTTTGCAACATTGCATTATTGCGTCTACCATCAAAACCGCAAGTTTTTTCCCACGGCACTTGATGGGTGTATGTGCAAGGCAAGGTCTCGATCAAGAAAGAAACAATAAACGTAAATCGGAACAGGGCCACCTTTAATTGGAGAGTAATGCACAAACCTCAAAAAGAAACAACATTTGACCTCAGATTATGAGTACGTTAAAATTGGGACGTAATGCATTTGTGAAATAACTACATAAAGGAGATTACCACGCTACAGTTTACGTAATTTCTGAGTCGATGGAAGCGGCCATTCCAATAAATTAAAGCATGTGCAAGGTGGAATTTTAGAAATTTAGCGGATTATAAAGCGTGTCTCACAAAACGTCACCGTCTTCGATTTTTGAAAAAGCGGGAATAAAATTTCAGCCGAAATGTTATTCGGCATGTTGATTAAGGAATAGAAACCTTCGTGTTATAGTCACTCATCGCCACACACACTTTAAACCGACAATCAAATTCCCCGCGTAAAATCAATGGACACCATTTTTCGGCAGACAAGAGCTGCGCTCCTCGTCGACCTTGTTCCTGTCGCCCACGGCTAAACTACTCTACTCATCCAGCCACCCCCCCCATTCAACATCTTACAGACATGGAACACTCTTCCTGGTTGAGATACTCCAAGTCAGACCACTTCACTATCAAACCTATGACAGCAACTTCAGAAATCTAAAATAAGTATTCGTTAATTGTATTGGTGGTTAATCTATGAAGCAATTTCTTATTATTGGAATATAATTACTGCAGATGCATGTCGATTAATAGGATATAAACCTATTAAATAGATACCCAAAGTTCGCAATAAGACAAACTGTAAACAAGACGTCACATTGGCTGTGTGATTATTAGTAACTTATAGAGTTCCCAATGATTCCCCCTTTCAAATTTCCTTTCTAATTAGATAGACTAATTAGATTATTGTAACCATTTTGGGTATCATTTCAAGAATTTATCGCAATAGAAACTAAAATTTCGTGTTACTTACTTCGCTTTAAAATGGGGTGTTATTTAACATCGTGGCAAATACCGGGCGATTCAGAAAAAAATGCGGGTTCATTCTTCATGTAAGACATCATGAAATTAGCCTAGCATGAAATCTTCTCTAAGAGGATCAAAGGTTTACAAGGATTGTACAGCTTTGTTCCGTAAAAGAGTCTTTACTCTAGTCTAACTCATGAATATCTTACACCAAGGACACACCAAAATGCACCCTGATTGTATCCGCCATTTTGCAATCTTTAGAAAACATATCTAAAATATTTGTATCATGGGAAAGCTTATTTTTTTATTAGCTTTAATATGCTGCAAAATCAGGTCGCATCGGGTAGGTATAGACTGAGATTAAGTCTTTTGAATTAAGTAGTCAGTTTTTTCCTCTGTCCACCGAATTCCCTTTTAAATGGCTGGTGGTCATGAGGCAAAATCATGTTCCAAAATGATAATGTGTATAAATAACGGCCATGTTAAGTGATATAATGGTATCTTAAGGGTGGTGTACAAACAATGAGAATGGGTGACATAATTTGAAGCACTTTTGTTAACAGATGTGACAATACTTATGTATTTTTCTACTTCAATGTTTATCAGCAATGGTTCTTCTTCGTATGGTATTTTATTCAATTCTCCAGAACAGTTTTCAATGTATCATGAAAGTCACTTTATTTTTAAACGATTTTCGTGAGTGATTACTATCGTTGTTTCGAATCGAATCAGGTTTTTTTGTAACATGATATTGCAACCTTGAGCAGTGGGCGTAAAAAACCAAGTTGCCCCCCTCTGGCTCGAAAAAGCGGGACGATATGGACCAAAATATGCATTTTTAATAATATAGTATCCTCGTTTTTCGGGAAATGTTGACCAATTTTCAGCCTAAATTTGAGCAAAACTAAAGTAAATTGGGAATTTCGCCAAGTTCAGGACTTAATTGAAGCAAATCAACGGGACGACTTAAGAATTTTTGTTGCCCCCTCGCATCGACTTCTGCCTTCGGTAGCCCACTGACCTTGAGTTGAAAGACATTAACGTGATTAGAAGTCCCAGTAGCAACACCTACATGGAAAATCCATGATCACAATAATTCCATTATTTTGAAAGTTCTCTTTTACTTTATTAAGAACAATTGACACTGCTTTTCTTCATAATTAAAATCCTGCCACATCTGTCCTCCTTTGTGAGACCCTCAACATCTACTGAATTTCAATCCTTTCATTAGATATCTGTGATTTCACAAGTTCGACCAGCTTGAAATTTAGAACCCTTCTTAAGTGTACTGTATCTCTGGACAGGAGTATCGAAATGAGATGGGATAAGAAGCACAGTGAAGAGTAGGACATGTACTTTTAAAAGAGTGTTAACATCATGATGAACAGATTTATATTTTTAATATTTTTGTTTCCAATCCTGCGTTTTTATTGATACACGCTGTAAGTTATGATGATTTCCAAAGTGATTTGACCCATACCATACCATAGCACTAGTGAGTTTTTACCCGACCAATTGAGATTAATCAGATCAGCAAGTATATCATGAAGTAATCATCTAATTACATTTTATCCGGTGTGAAGGTACGCCTTACGGGGCTGTAATTGGGATCTCAAAATGCAGGTCAGACGCTGTATCAAATATTTCATTATCGCTCTTTCTGCGGTGCGCACACACACTCCAACTGCACACAGATGCGTTAAGAACCATCAATGAATTTCAAGGAATCTGTGATTGATTTGTTGTAAAATAAACTAATTTAACATTTCAAGTTACAAGTAGTAGACATCATCTCCAAATTGTATTAGTGCTAAGTAGAAGACCAACTGTAAGTCTTAAATCCAATCTATCATTATAATACCAAATGGAATTGCTGAGACGCCGTGTTAAGTATATTTCCTCGTACTTTTGTAATGATGTAGTTTGGTGGCAAAAACAGGTGATCCAACGAATTGCCATCGGCAGAGCGTCCCTGGATGCGTTTCAATTGTGCCGTTTAACACATCCATCCATTAAAAGAAAATAGACGCATTAAAGGTATCTCGTGCGTTTACAAAGTAAGTGGCGATACACTTAAATTGTAAATAGTCTGAATATCCTCGTGTTTTATTTCAAGGAGCTTCAGCCAATGTCGGTAGAAGAGAAATGTATCCTACTTCCTCATGGCGGCCTGATTTAAACTGATTATTTAATGTATAGATTAAAAACACTTAATTGCCTTCGTGCATAAATTGCACTTCATGCTAAGAACACTCATGTTTGATGGTGTAAATTATTTTTAAGTTAGATTACTTTCTGTTCGAAATTTGCTGATCTAACCTTGTTTGTTATTTATTTCAGTGTTTAATTAATGTCATTTTGAATTTGGTGAAATTGTTGCCTTTAAATTAAACAACACAAATTCTACACACTCGGGGAGCAAAATTATTGTTGCAAGACTTAAAGCTGTCGTCTGTCAATAAAGACGTAAATGCTTTGGCAATTCCAGGGCGACATTTGTTACATTTCTACAGCAGCGTGGCGGCACCGTTCCATTTAGCCAAGTGTCTACTCATCCATACGTTATTGACATAACGGGAACCTGGATTGAATGCCTCATCATACCTTTCCAGGCATACTAGAGGCACATCAAGAAAAAAAGGAAACACATGTTTTAACTTTCCGTCGTTCTCGGAAAGAGGAGACGCTCAATGGACTCTAGGAAAACCAGGTCAACAGTCGCGGCAAAGTGGTTGCGATTCTTCGATTCCTACTTAGAGCGAGTTCTATCAAACACTCGACAATGGCTATTTTTGAAGAGATGTTCGTGATCTACAATGCCAAATGTCGAAATTGTTGCACAGATAATACCGAAAGCGGTCGCGACAAATGTTTGATTTATAAATGAGTAATTCAACGAAGCAATCTTGTAGTAGCCATAAGCGATGGTACTAACTCAAGCATGGCAACTAGGAGACTCAAGCTGTTCACTGCGTTCATCGCATATCAGGCGTTTCTGTTCAAAAGCAAGAATTCCATTAGGGCTTGTGTATGAATACCAGAAGAAGGTCAGATAGCGATTGTTAATTGACAGTGTTTAAACGACATACTTCTGTGATTTAAATCAAATTCCTGTGGTTAGTATTTATTAGAGTTCCATACTCTGTACTTTGAGTACTTTAACAAATTGTTAAACATATTGACAAACAGGATTATCATACAATAAATGCCCACAATTACAGCATTTCAAAAATTAAACAAGTATTTCAGAGCAAGTTATTGGAAACCTCGACCAATCAGTGATTTGCCCAAAAGACTAAAAATATTTGAAATATGCAGGAATAGCTTATAAGTAAGGATACGTTTGTAGAATTCTCATAAGTTAGTTTTCGAGAAATTGACAGAAAGAAAGCAAACAGCGGTGTTCAAAAATAATATGATTGCAGTAAGTGTCCGTGCGGACAATAATGACTAAAATAATATTCGATTTTCTCCTTATTATACATGTTAGATTACTTTCAGACTTAGCACTTGTAGGAAATGTTAGGATACCTATACCTGTTACAGACATGCAAAAATCTGATGTTGGATGATTTTTTTTCGGTTTTCTGATTTAGCAAATTACTGATAGTGCCTTTAATTAGGGTATGATAATGACTTTTTCAATCACCCAAGTACATTTAATTAATAGTAATTTTGATGTAGGAACATTTTTACCATATACCTTCAAAATACTCAAGAATTGCCACAAATGATAATTATTTTAGCAAATAACACCTTATATTTTGTTTTTTGGTGTATCAAGTGTTTTCCCTATGGTGTATCTGTTTTTCCAAGAATTGACAGTTTGTGCGTATTTAGTGATCTAAATAACACCAGTATTTCTAAAATAGCTACTCATTAAGTTTCTAATTGTTTCTACTAGCAAATGTTCATATTATGTGTAGAGTCAACTGAAGAGCCATTGCTTAGTTTGTATATTTAAAAGGCAATGTGAAAGTCGCCCCATAAAACTCACTATATTAACACATAGCCAAACTAATTGGAGTTGAATTATCATTAAAAACAAAACAAGCTTTGATCGTAAGAAATATTCGCAAACATTTTGCTCTCTATCATAGTACCAAAAAATAAAGTAATGTTATGGATAATGTGGAGATTATCAGTATCTCTGTATCACAATCTGTGAAATTTCATAATTTCAGTATTTTAATACTTCTTGAATACAGAATGCAAGTTTGTTTATTTCCAATATCACATAATATCAGTAGAAGATGCAATATATAATATGAAGACTGTAAATAAAGATTCCACACCACTAAATAGATATGGTCTGACACCCTCTGGCCGAAAAGTGTTTGTGGAAAAAGTTAAAAAAGAGTGACGGTTAAATTAAAATTGAAAAATAGTAGAAACTGGAACTTCCTGGGCCCTATTTTGTGTTAGAAATTATTTAAAGATAAAAATCAGCACAATATCAAGACAAAAAGGTGTGTGAGGCTTACTACTGAGTAATTACAGTACTAATTTTACACCCACACCATAGGAATACTTTGACTAGACGCCATAGTTTCAGAGGGGATCGGAACTCATCGTTGTCTTCATGCTTCAGTAGCTCGAAAAATCCGTGGTCAACTTATGGATTCTTCTTGCTGAATGGGATGCAGAGGTCTACTAGTCCAAGCTAATGCATAATTTAAGCAACTGAGTCACTTCGTTAATGAGAAATTTACGTTTTAATTAGGGCTATTTTGTACATAAACCAATGGCAATTTATTTGGTGGTGTGCAACCTAAAAGGCCAATAAGACCAGGATTGCACGCCCGCTTCCCTTACCAAAAAGTCATACAGTCACACCAAACATATAAACAATCCCACATTAAATAAAATGAAATCAAACATGGACAAGGAACAAAAATAACAAAGCATGTCTATCTTATGAAATTTCTTATAAAGAGTACTCCACGACAACGTCGGCTCACGCTCACAAACAAACAAACAAACAAACACACACTGATGACTTCTTCAGGACAGAAATACCAAAAGCAAACTCAGCATGAATATTGTAACAATTGCCAACAAATAATTGAGATTAAAGTATAAAATATTCAAAAGATCAAAATCAAATAAAATAAGCATTTCAATGTGAGTGACTTATGGTTAATATAAACTAATTAAAGGAAGTCATCCACGCACTGAACAATCAGATAGCTTTCGTTGTGTGGGATGAAATGTAAACTCAGTGAAGTCAACTTATGTGGCAAATGGATTTATGACAAACTTTATGAGGGTTTCTTTTGTTTTGCGTGAAAAAGAAGTGAGACAAACAAAACTAATCCCACACTTGGGTAAAAAGCTGTTTTAGTTGTTGTTGACAGCAGTAGTTGTGTTGTAAGACAAAAATGACTGATGCGTATACGTCCAGTGTCTTTGAACATATTTTGAACCAGAACTGATTATGTCCAATTTCCGTCATTTTCATATCCGCACAGTGGTTTATTAACTCTGATACTAAAGGATATAGTTTAAGATTAAAAGTAAAGGATTAAATTGTGAATAAAAATTTCAGATTTTTTTGCTGTGATTGAAACTTTGAACGCATTTTTCTCAAAATGACATTTTGGACATAGTTCTACCTCTAAGCCCTACTTTGCTCAGAAGTTTTAATGCTTTACGTTCATACCTCTCTCAGAAAACACATGAGTGACCGGTACCAATCATTTGCATACAGGCTGTATGTAGCACCAATTTCTGTAGATAGGAAGATAATTGGATTTTCGTTACGTCGAATAATCCAAAGAAATTTGTTCTTCTCTTAAATCATAACAATTAAATGAGGTGTAGATTAATTGCAATTTGTTGAATCTGATATTTGTTTCATTGCCTTCAATTTGAGATACATATATGTAATAGTTATCTTACCGTTCTTGCGAATTGCTTCCTTTATATTTATATCAATGTTTTCTGGACAGGATTTTTTTAAATCGAATCTGTAAAGGTATTTATCTTTTAGTTGTCACGTTATTCAAACTTAAAGAAGCGTTAGGTTGAAATTTGCACCCAGACAAATTGATTTACGAATATATTCATACATTAAACAATGTAATTGAAAGAGATAGAATTGGTTAACTTAAAAACGGCTACGGAAAGAGTTAAATCCCTCAGGGTATTTCAGAATTCCTATTCAATGGGATGAACATCCGATAAATACTCTTACGAAGAAATCTGCTTTTAGGGAACTGAAAAGCAAAGTATCCGCTCGTAATTGTAACATAAGAAGACACTGACCAGACCGCCGGTGTCCTGCTAAGAGGAATACTATTTCTCTTAGCACCTAAAGTGAAATGTGACGTGTAAAAGGCGCTTTCCAATGGGGCAAGATTCATTCGCGATAACGCCCCCCCCCCCACACACACACACACAAAAATACACACCAACAGGCGTACACAAGCCTTTGACAAACTTATAAGGTTAACATTCTTCATAAGGTGTAATAAAATACCGAAATATATTAACACATTAAAAAAACCCCCTTAAAAAAAAAAAAAAAAAAAAAAAAACTACATTAAAAATTAAAATGTTTGTAGCTTGGGACCTAAACCATCAATGAAAGAAACCATCTTGGTTCTATAATGAAACAAAACGTTGAAAATAAGAGGAATTGCATGATTCGGATTTTCAAAGCTGTGGCCTTAGATTATGAGTACTTATCATTGGGCCTGGTAGTGGGATATAACTCCGGTTTTTTAAACACCACATTTAACTTACAACATAGCTGTGGAAAAAATGGCATCTTTGGGCATGTTTGCTTATTAGCTTATTTCTTGCACTTGTTTAACCTATTGTGCATTGCTCAGCACTCTTTCATGTGTCGTTTAAGACACTCTGAGTGATCGACGCCAATCCCCCTATTCTCCGCAATGGCGTGAACTGTTGTGTAAGCTTATTATTCATGCATGTGCTGCGGGCGGACTTGCATGTATTGCGAGTGAACAGTCAGTCCAGGGTGTTAAATTGTTACATGAATAGTATACTAGATTCCACAAGTATTTAGCCTCTTGGAAAAGTGACAAAGGTCATTGCCGGGCGTCATTGGAACTTGTTATTTCAAATAGGTAAGAAATGGTCACTTGTGTAATCATTGATGTGTACCCAATCAAACAACGGAACTGACCTTGAGCCTTTGTGTGGCTACTCTGTTACTCTTCCGATACCTTCACATGAGTGAGAGCTAGTTCAGACAGCAGAGAAATTTTTCCATCTTCCTAAAGTGTTTGTTGAACTTCAGCTGTTCCATTTAAAGGTCCATGGTCCGATCATTAATAGCCCCGTCCCCAGGGACCCAGATTTTACCGGAAGTGGTCAAAATTTTGGTATCAGAAGCTACTATTTTTCTCATTTTACCGTGTGAATTATTCTTAAGACTAAAGGTCGTTTGGTTTGGATGTTATTAGCGAAAAAATGCCGCATTTTGGTCGACAAATATTAATTTCAAACGGGTTGAAATACCGGAGCGAAACTTTACAGATGGGGTTTTTGGGTGACGACCATTCTATCAAGATGAAAAATGTATAGATTTAAATCATTGAGAAATCCACTGTTCAAGCAGCATCGATTTCTTTTGTTGAGTAATTTCTCTTTAGCTATGTCAAGGACACTTTTCCTGTTGTGAACGTGTCATCAATTTAGCAATCACGTTCGATATACCTGGGATATCTTAGCATTACCTTACCTTTAGATTGCATAATAATTACAGGTAGTGGCCACAATTGTTCGATATGTGCCTAATTTTACCTAGATAATAAACCTTCTATTGTTCTTCCATATACTTGTGCAGCGTTATGTAGCACTTACAGCTTAAGGTAGTTTTTAAAGGACACAATGGCATAGTATTCAGACATGATGAAATTGACCCTTACTGAAATCACTTCCACAAATTTAATAATAATGATAATAATAATATTAACATTTGTAATGCGCCTTTTTCCGGAAAGATGCAAAGCGCAGGAACAACGACAAAGACGAAGGCGACACAACCTTACAACGGCAGCAACTAATCAGCGCCTCAGAACACAGGGAGCTTTTCATGGTTCATTTGCTCATATCAAATGAACCACGAGGAGAGTGTAATTCTGGTTTTAATCAATACCACCTATACAAATTAAACCCAAATTGAGTACCTAGAGTAAGTCCAGCAAATAGCCCCACTTAGATTTTTAACCAAGGACTCCTGGGTCCAATGGCAAGCTCTCTAACCACTAGACGACACCACTCCTAATTTGAAATCAATTTGGATGTTTGTAAGAAAGGAGGAGTAACTGATATTATTTTCCATGTAAGCTTCACTTCTCTGCCGCATTACTGGCAGCATTTTATTAAACTTGAAAAGCATGCAGTCATCAGCTCACAGTTATTAACGAAAATAATTAGCCTTAGGGTGGCTTCAAAACTGAACCGCGGGTTGGCTTGTGCTTCATGGCGGTGTCACCATGTTTAATTGTTTGGAACAATGGAAACCTGTTCGAACCTGGAAGAACCGGGCGGAACCGGGGGGAAAGCAGATATAGTCCGGCAGGAGCCACATTCCGGGCTCCACAATTACGATAACGGAATAAAGCGTGAAACTAATTTTTCGTGAAGAGCAACTGAATCGATGCCCTATTGTTCACCATTGTTCCTGGACTATGGGTACGCCGGACGAAAATTACTTCTACATTTCTACACAAACCGTCAAGCAACGTGGTTGAATTTTGAAAGTCCCATTAAAGAAAACATAATGCGCACATGAAGAGGACGCTTTGTGGGGCACAATTCAGACCCAGCGTGAAGGTCATTATGTTCGTTACTGAATGGGGATTTAAGCGGTTGCGAATATACGTTTCGACCAATGGCGGTATATCCGCTAAAATCGACTCACTTGGCCAATCAATTACTTTAATCTAACCAAAGCAGACCCTCTACAACTTCTGGCATATAGCTAGAAAACTCTATGTGGGCAACTTCTCATCCAACAAAGATGTTGGATGAGAAATTTTGAGAAAAAAGCACTTGCAATTTGAATATTAGGGATTTTAGTTTCAAATTTGCCGTTGCCTCCATCTCTTCCGCAGCAGACCACAAGTAGTTTGTTTGCATGGGAAGAGTGAAAGTATCGTAGTGGATGTTTTGTTCCAGAGATGGAGCCTAGTTAATTTTAGCTCGTCCCCATTGCCGGCCCGAGCCGGTAGTTGCGATTTTGTTATTTGAAGCAAAGGCTGGGCTAGGCTTGGCAGGCACTGATGATTTTGATGATCACTTATTGTGTATTGTCGTGATTGTAAACATAGAGGCTACTTACTAGTTCAAAGTAGTACCATGTACCCATGATACATGTGTTTCACTGTCAAAAATGTCCGTATTGCTCACACATCACTTACTGGGGCTATCTACACGAGTGGATCAATGTGCCAGGGCTTGCATGGTGTATTACATGTCATAGGAGTATCGTGTTACTACACACTGCACAGCCACAGCGTAATACGCCTGTTCGGTCTTGAGGCATTGAGGGTGACGTATCCGGATGACGTGACTCGCATTGCTTTTAAGCATTTCGATTGTGCTGCTTTATTTTCACGTGCGTGTTGAATGGAAAGGCCAGCGCGTGCGTTCTAGGGTGCCAAAACCTACGCGCAAACATTTACGTCAACCCTCAAACTTGAGATCGAAATATAGGGAGTGCGGATGAAACCCGCTTTTATCGCGGTTTCTATTGCATCCACAGTGTCACGCCCTAATACGAACGCGCGATGCCATTATGCACTGACGTGCACGCACTTACGCGATATATTTGATTTGTCGCAACAATCATGCGGTAATGGCATGAAAATGTGCATCGTTCAGACAGTCAACCACGTTCACAAACATCCTGGATCTTGAAGTACCAACTTCACATTGATGCGATCTGGTGCCCTTTGTGATAGCCCAGCTGTATTGTTTTAGGTCTTACATTTCCTTTGTGAACATGCCATCTGGTTGTCTGAACATTCCGCTAGTGTTTCTTCTAAGCCTGTATACGTATGACAACGATTTTGACGCAATCGGTTTGCAGACGTTGATGCGTGACTCAGGGCGTGAATGCACTACGATGTGGAAGTTTTAGAACAGCAGGACTCGTCCGGACTCAATTTGCGAGTCCGAGTCACTCAGACTTGGACTCATGCTCGTTGGACTCGGACTCGGTCCCATGGACCCGAACCTCAGGGCCCCATGCCCATGGACTAGGATTCGCCGCAGACTCAGAGCTGCTGGACTCGGACTCAATTGAACGCCCAGTGGACTCTGACATTCAACAAAACTACAAACCATCTATCTCGAATACTGCAATACTATAAGTAATTTTGAATGATCACCAGTGAGATACCATGATTTGTTTACATACATGCTCAATCTTCTTCTAAAATATTATAATAATGCTGACAAACTTCTCTAAAATCAGATGACATGATATTAAATAGTCCAATGCACCATTCCTCCACTAATTTTGTGAATGCTCAAAATCAAAAAGTCAAAGATAAATTGGAACTTGGAATAGATGCTGTATGTTATTGGTTACATACAATCACTGCACGAGCAAGCAATTAATCGGGGGGCCGGTTACAACGCCAGAGACTTTGCGGAAAGCGTGTGAAGATCGTAATCGCGTGGAGTTTTTAATACCTGATTGAAGAGCCACGCGCTCTCTTTAGCAGCTTAATTGTAATGCGCATGCGCATAAACAAATTGTGTTGCCTGTCAAGAAGTGGTCGCAGTTGACCGAATTGCTGAGATTAATGACCTCACCGTTATGTTCAGACATTACATTTTGTTTAGTTTCTCATGCTGACCAACCAATATATGACAATATAAATGGCAAATGTTGAGTTTGCTGGAATGTAGGAAACTACGTGTCTACGAGACGTCTGTGCCATTTGTACAGCAAGAACAAATTCGCCCCTCAGAAAAAGCTTTGGTACCTTCCGCCCTCATTTGAAAAGGTTGCTATGACATCAGGAAGCGTCCAATCAGAATTACTTTGCAAATAATTTAAATTTGTAGCTGATTTGAAAACCTGCTTTCAGAGTGCCCTAGGTAGATCTAAGTGTGCTTAATATCTGTGACAAATTCATGTCCGTACGATTTTCGTTTTTGAGTTACATTGTCAAACAAACTTCAGTCAATCAGAGGCCCTATGTGACTACCATGGCAACCAGAACAGTATTTTAAATATTTTTCGAAAACTTCTCAATAATGGCTTTAGGTATATGGCACAACATGTTATCGTTCGGGAACATTAATAGTTAATTTAAAAAAAGAAAAAACCTAAAAAATTACACCCAAAAAAAAAAAGAACTCAATTTTAATTACAATTTTATATTTTTCTTTTTTTTGTGTATATTTTAACACTTTTAGGCAGTTTTAGTTCATTAAAACACCTCCAGCCATACCATAATCTCAACATAAAAAAATAAGGCCGTGTGGTATAAGAATTGTTTGCATCGGGTTAAAAACCACACACAGGGGTCTTCATAGAAACAGATAGAAATATGTATATCAGAGACGAAGTCAGCACTTTATTGACAATGATAACCTAATAAGATTAAAATACGCCCCGGGATATTTGTAATAGCTGTAGTCTTATATAAACAGATTATTCAGTTTACTGTGTTAACAGCAGTGGGAGGATACAGTATGAAACAGAGTATGAATTTTGAAAATAAAAACAGAATTTCTTGTATGAACTCCAAAAGAGTACAATTTCCTCATTGAAAGAGTTCATAGAGGGATAGCTGCCTCTTAGTGAGTGAGCTACGAAGAAGGTAGTGCACTCGTTATGGACTAAATCTCATTTTGTTAAATGGTTCTAGCAGGAACATGGAGATATCGTAGGTAGCCTATTCACCAATTATATAGAATGTATCGATCAGTTTGCTATATCCACAACCTTTTTGTTTGCACGACACGGCATGGAGGAAAAACATGATTACGATTTGTTTCAAATTGCTTTCAAATTATTGTATAGGCAGGACAAAGGAGAATAATAATTCTTTATGTTAATTACCTCAAAGGTATTTAGCAGATCCTCGATGCTGATCCACCATAGACTCTTTGCAAGGTCATAGGCAAAGTTATGGTTTCTACAATGGACAATCCTAATGGCCCTTAACTGCATTTCAATTTAACAAGAAAGCATATAATGCTAGCTCCTTTTTTGCGATGATCGTCAGATTTTCCTCTAGACGGATAGTGGGATATACAGCTTAAAAAAATACAGAATTTAAGCCTGTACTCGACCCTTCACTATCTCAAAATGCTCAAGGAATACAAGTGCATTACCGAGATTTTATTTTTTTAGGTGCGTAAACAAAAATGCCGAATGTGATCAAAATGTTTTTCCTGCAAATTTCCTCGATTCTAAAGCACGGTGCACCATGACCTGTATTTGGTGTTAGTTTTTTCCTACATTTGTTCCAAATTAAAGTAGGTTACTGAAGTTGGACCAATGATCCCTGAATTATAAGATAATAAATTCCTGATCCTCTCTATTTCGCTGCTTATCCCCCTGATTAAATCAACGACTACAGGAAGTAGAAGATATATCTATTCAGAGTCATGGTTGTCGCAAAGACGAGCTTGCAAGATCATTCGATTCTTCATTCAGGGTTGAATTCTTAATCAAACACTGTCTTCGTTTGTTTCTTTCTATTAAACAACTACTCCACTTCTTCCGGAAAATCAACTTGTAATAGTAATTCATTGAAATCTTATTGCAGTCGCCATTTACAAGAATACAATTTATTTCAAGAATGTATTATTCCCAACATTAACAAAGCTATAGATCTGTCTGCGCGTACGTGATAAAGTCCTACATGTTACGTGAATTCGATAACTCGGCTTTCGAATTTTCTGAATTGGATTAGCTATTTAAATATAGAGAAGAATTTTAACATTTTCCCGGATCATCTATAAATTTTACATCAACAATTGCCACTGGTACCAAACGGGGGGGAATATCGTAGGATAAAAAATAAGGAGAAACTATGAAGGCAGTGTTTATTATGGTGCTAGGACAAACTAGGAAAGCGTCCAATCAGAACACTTTGCACCATTATTGAAATTTGTAGCATGATTTGAAAACATGCTTCAGAGTGCCCTATAGTAGATCTAAGTGTGTAATTTATGTGACAAATTTCATGTCCGTACGATATTTCGTGTTGAGTTATCATTGTTCAGCCAAACTCAGTCAATCTGAGGCCCTATGTGGTTACCTTGGCAAACCGCAAACAATATTACATATGTTTTCGAAAACTTCTCAATACGGGCTTTAGGTATATGGCAAGATCTGTTATCGTCGGGAACATTGATTAAATGAATCTTAAAGTTCAGGTCTGAAAACCTCTCCCCCACTACTCGATTTAATTACAATTTTTAAAAATGTGAATATGTAATTTAAACCACTTGTAGGCAGTTTTAGTTCTCTAAAAAACACATACACCAATACCAAAATCTCAACATAAAAAATAAGGTCATGTGGTATAAGAAATGTTTGCATGGTTACAATACAAACCACACTCAAGGGTCTTCTAGAAACGATAGAAATCTGTATATCAGAGACGACGCCAGAACTTATTGAATCAATGATAACCTAATAAGATAAAATACGACCCTGGGTATATTTGTATAGCGGTAGTCTTATTTAAAAAGATTTATCAGTTTACTATTGTAAACAGCAGGTGGGAGGATACAGTATGACAGAGTATGGGGAATTTGAAAATAACACAGAAGTCCTTGTATGAACTACAAAAGAGTTACAATTGTCCTCATTGAGGGGGGGGGGGGGGTAAGGTTTATAGAGAGAAATATGCCTCCGTGAGCTACTCAAGAGAGTAGTGCACTCTTTCTGGACTAACCTTCATTTTTATGCTTATAGTATTAACATGGAAGATATCGTACGTCACACATTCACCAATTATATAGAAATACCGCCCCTACCCCCCCCCCCCCACCCCCCCCCCCCCCCCCCCCCCCCCCCCCCCCCCCCCCCCACAAGTTATGTTTGTATATCCAAGCCAGGCCAAAAAATGTTCACGGTCATTGAGGAACACAGTATAATGATCCGGTTTGTTTCCAAATTGTTACAAAATGTTACAACGGAAATATACAGTACTTTATGTAATTACCGCTAAGGTGAGTTTAGCAGGATCCTAGATTGTGATCCACATAGATCTTTTGCAAGGTCATATGCCAAAGTCTATGATTATACCGCTGGAGTATATCCCTAACGCAGTGAAATTTAACAAGAAAGATACGCTAGCTCCCTTTTTTGCAGTGATCGTCAGATTTTCTTCATCAAGAGACATTAGGGATATATTACACTTTAAAAAAAATTACAGAATTTACCCCTGTAATTTTACAAAAATCTACCCATGTTAATTGACCCCCTTCATATCAAAGACAGAGCTGAAGATTCATCAGTGTTGATCTTAATCAATCATTGCCTTTATTGTTTCTTTCCATTAACAACTTACTCACTTCTTCCAGGAAAATCACCTGGTAAATGTAATAGTAATCATGAAAGGTTTTATTGAGTCGAATACAAGCAGTCGATTTTTTCAAGGAATGTATTTATTCGACCAAACATTTTAAGCTATAGATCTGTCTACGCGTACGTGATAATTGATGTCAAGTGACTTCGATCATCCTTTATAGTCAAGTACGATATGTTATGCTGATTTAGTAACTCGGCTTTCGAATTCTGTTTGGATGTAGCTATAAATATAGAGAGATTTTAAATGTTCAGAATAATCATGAATGGACATCAAACCATTGCAAAATGCTTGGTAGTAAAAAGGGATGTTTTAGATAAATCATCAGGCGACATTGTTTTTAAACAATCTGTGGTTATCTCGCTGTCGTGAGACTATAAAAACGCCCTCGCCATTCCACGGTGGTATCCGCGTTTGTATCTTAACGATATCAAAACAATATTGTTTGATAGATGTAAACATCAAGTGAATGACCTTGCTGATACTTAAGAGTATTTTTTGGTCAGGGCAAACTAAAATGATATCAATCACGCGGGAGGCAATACGTACGCATTGAATAAAAAGACAAAGATCAGTAAATATCATTACCTGTAGAAAAATTTATGAGCTAGTAAATCCATAACTATTTCTCTGCTATATTTTCCAGTGATTGAAATGCCAGGATATTATTATGTATCTATACTATCTATTGGTATATATTGATAAGTATTACAATTTGTCCGTAATTGTTGACAGATTAAATTTTGAGGTTTATCCCTTAAGATTAACAAAATATGTCTAAACTCATAAAATTTCTCTTGTGTGGAATCAGACACGGTAAATGTGCGAGTATTTAACCTAATTGATACACAGGTTCACATAGGTTAGTAGCAACAATAATCATAATTATATCATTATATTGAGAGAAAGGAAAGGAAAACAAAACAAAGTTAAAATAAAAACAAACCAAAACAAGAACGGTGTCTTGCAAATCTGGAATTCCAGTAAACTTACAAAGAAACCACTTACCTGTCAGCGAACAATTAGTGAGCCTGGCCTAACAATTAAAACGTGACTACTCGTACGCGTACCCTGTATCAAAGCCATAGGCTTATATTTGAAGTTGCTAGCAGGCAGTCAGATTTTACCCCAGGGTTAAGTCCTAGTTAAAGGTGGTGTTCCGATTTATGTGTATGGGTCTCTATTTGATATGAGAGCCTGGCACTTGCAACATACACCCATCAAGTACGTGGGAAACAAACTGCGGTTTTGATGGTAGACGCCCCCCCAATATGCCATGTGAAAAGCCATTCAATACTGTGCATAAATAAAGTGGTTAACTACTAAAACGGCGGTTTTTTGTTTATATTTTCTTGGGATTGAAATGGGATTGCGAGGATCAAATTTCAGGACGACAAATGAGAAAAAACGGCCTTTCATTGATTAAATCGATACTACTTCGGGGGTAAATCGGGGGGGGGGGGGTCCAAAGACGATTTTCGGAACACGCCCCTTTAAAAAGACACCCTTTGAAAAAAGCCTTAACCATATCATGCGTATACCTGAAACACCCAAATGCATATTGCCGGGTCATCAACACGTTGCACAACCTCTTGTCTGCTTTTAATACATTCTTTCCTTCTTTCCACGAATTAGGCAATCTCAATTGATGACACATAAGAATGTTGGTCCCATTTTTGAACAAGGCTTGCAAATGTAAATAAATGTCTGTTGTAACGTTATTCTTAGAATGAAAACCACTTCACCTATTTCTTTAAGGATCTCCAGGTGGTATTCAATCTGCCAGACTGTATAATATCCAAATATACCGAAAGGGGTATGCGTTATGCAAAACTGAAAGCTTTAATGTCATATTGTGTGACGTGTAATAACATGGTCCAGCAACAAGTTGCATACCCTCTGCCTACTTTAACTAGATTATTTCCATCTTTCAACGAATTAAGCAATCAGTTGATGACACGTAACCAAATTCTGCCCTATTGGTGAAGACGTACTTGTTAAGGTAAATTAAAGCTGTGTAAATTCCTAGAATTGACTAGAATGGTAACAAAGTTCACCTATCTCTTTATGAGTTCAAGTGGTCTTGGATTACAAAACTGTATATGTATCCAAACTTAATTGGAGAGTAATGCCAATTAATAGTTTTAATATACGTGCAGACGTGTCACAAGCAATTTGAATCTCTCATTTCGTAGTCAAGTTCCATCTTTGATGCGAAATCCAGGATATAAAAGTTGTACAAATCAGGTCCGTACTAAGAATTTCTTTAGGGCGGCTTTTGGCATTATACTATAGTCAATGAGGTGGATTCTTAGAGCTGTCACCTAATGTTATATTACCCTTAAAATTTTGATTAAAATATTATTTTCTCAATTTTATTTGAGAAAAAATTTCTCACGGGAAAAGTACTTTGTTTACTATAAAAGAGAGAAAGGGGAATATCCCTAGATTTGTTTGTGCAAAATGCACCTGTTAAATAGATTGCACAATAAGGGAAATGGGAATTCCCCAAGATGTAGACTTAGTAACTGAGTCAACTTGTTTATGCTTTAAGATCAAAACATTGCATGATCTGGGGGATTCCCCCATAGAGTTATATATGGGAAGTGATGTAAGTCAGATGATATAATTTATGTGAATTCCAATTGGTCAGCTAGTGCAAGGTTATGTTTATGCATGATGCTGTGGTAATGTCTATTTAAGACTTGGGAACTTTATGAAATATTGTGTATATATGAAGGAGAACTTGGCCAGAAGATTCGTCAGCAGTTGTAATCTGGAGCTATGGTTAACTTATAGCTAGTTTTAATCTACAATAATGGTAGATTTGTGCCAGGATTTATAATAACTTTGGATGCCACCGGAGCTTGGTAGCTGAACTGTCTGCTGTCGTCTTTTAAGCCAGAAGAGCTTAGGTTTTGGAATCAAATAGGGATTCCAGTTTGTGGTCCTAAATGAGGACATTTGCGGCCGACTGATGGTGGCAAAATACCTGGATTTTCTTACTGTGGAATATTAGTGTCATCGAGGGAAAACCTTGTCTTCTTGAACTGCTGGACAAAATTACCTTCAAGTCTCAGAAGATTCCCATGGAATATATTACCCAAGGAGTTTCATGTGAACTTATGCGCTGTCATTTTGGAGTCTTCGCTGTGAGGACATATCATCGTTGAACTGCATCGCTTCTTGTGGACATTGGTGGACATTCTTGTTTACAATATTATTAAGTATAAATCATATAAATCGTGTGTAATCTTACTATGTAATGTTGTTTGGACATACCAAATTCTTGAACCAAATCAATTAAAGATCATTAAAACTGTTTATTATATAAAATTTAGATCATTTGTGCACAAGGCTCATTTATTTGTGTTTGAAAGGTATTTCTGACCTTCGACGTCAAAGTGACGTCATAACAGAATTGGGGCTCGTCCTTGGGAATTGAATTGAGATAAATTTGAGCCTTATTATTCAGAATTTACACATTGAAAGTGTGATAATATTGAAAACACTGTGCACAATTTTGGCATACAAAATTTTGTGTGTATTACATGTACTACTTTGTAGTTTGGTTCAAGGCAATATTACATTTTGAGTTTGGCATACAAAAGTTTGTGTGTATTACATGTACTACTTGTAGTTTGGTTCAAGGCAATATTACCTTTGTGGTAGAGTACAATCACAATGGAGTTTAATCCAGAAGAGTTCATAGGGCAAATAACTTGGGAGACGTTTGATGAGGCTGAGAAAGCCTGAGTTAATGAAACTAGACAAGCATTTAGGACTTGAGGCAAAACCTGCTATGAGAAAGCAAGTCATCAAAAATAATTTGATTGAAAAAATTGTTCGGGAAGATGTTTGGGATGTTAATTGGAAAAAGATAGAAGAGGTTCTGGAACAGGGCCACAAGTGATGCATAAAGTTGTAAAAGACTTGAAATTCAAAAGGAATTGGAAAAAAATTGAAAAAGATGGAAAATGGAAAAAAAACAGAAAGAAAGTGGCAAAAAGAAAAGGAATTGGAAATAAAAATGCAAAATGAAACAAGACAAAAAGAGATGGAATTGCAAATTGAAAAAGACAAAGAAGTAGAAAAGGAAAAAGTTGCAAAATGAAATGAAACAAAAGGAAATTGGAGGAAATGGAAATGCAGATTGAAACAAAAGAGCTTGAATGTCAACTAGAGTTAGAAAAAATGAAAACAACGGGCCTGCTCCATCAGGACTCTTCCAAGCCCTCTGGTTTTGATTGCGGCGAAAAATATTCGCCTAGTTCCAAAATTTCAGGAACAAGAAGTAGACAATACTTTTACACTTGAGAAAAAATTGACCAATAGCTGAAATGGCCACGAGTCTTGGACCTTGTTCCTACAGTCAGTGTTCATTGGTAGAGCCCGAGAATATATTCGGCCAGGTCATTAGACAGATGTAGTGAGTAGACGGATGGGTGGGTAAGCAGGGCCAGTGCTCAAAGCTGATGAATTGGTGCAGAGGATATTGACAAAATTAGGTCTTGTCAGAGAAAAAAGGATATGGATGACCAGACCCATGTTGAATTTGCCGTGTAAAGGAACAACTGTTTGAATCGCTGGCTTCTCTAAAAAGAATTCGCGGCCACCAAAATTTGGTCAACTTAGGAGTGATGTTAGTTATCAAAAAACATTTCTGGATGAAAATACAAAATTAACAGTTTGCGTGAAGCAGCCCTAAAGGCCGACGACTATGCTTTAACTAAGTCATACTAGTAGGCTAAGCCAAGGAATTTACTAGGTTACAACAAATACAACAATAAGTCGGGTTCTAAAAAAAGCGTCCTTCATGGTAGCACTCATCAGGTTCCCTTGAACAGGGGGAGAGGAGAAAGAAAGGGGAGAAAGGCAGTAATGGTGCTAATATCAAAAAGTATGGGAGGGGCCCAAATCACAGTCACACAGCCTCACGGTAAAAGCAGGGAATACAAAGTCACGGTGTGGGAGAGATACATGGCTATCCACCCAAACTGGAGAGAGAGAGAGCCAAAGTGAGTCCAAACCAATGGTTGTGCAGTTCTTTGAGTTCAAAAGTTCATCTTCTGTTCAAAACACAGAAATTCCACAAAAGTGAATTGACACAGAAAAAGTAAGGGATGACTTTAAGCCTTATGTTTTGGAGGGCAGTTGTGCACTCTTCAGGTGGTAGTTTAGATCCAAAACCCATTAGAATCATGCAGGACATGTGCTGCGCACAGTCTATGATATTGAAGATGCACTTCATTTGATATTGAGAGTTCCACAGGAACTAGTGCATTGATTCAGGGGATAGGTATAGATTGCAATAGTGTCCCTCTTCACAAAATGAATTTGAATAGATTTGGTTTCGGGAAACTGTCACAATTGTGTTAGGCAAGAACTCCCGTTAAGGGGTGGGTATCCTATTGTTTTAGGGAATGATTGTTGGCAGGGGGAAAGTATGCCAAGATTCCCATAGTTATCCCAGGTGCCTGTACAGTGGATAAATTTGAGGAGAAAACTGAAATGTTCCCAGCATGTGCAGTATAGGTCAATGACCAGAAAAGCCTCACAGGAAAAAAAGGGAGCAGGTGATGAGTCAAAATACCTCATACATTAGGAGAGAGCGTTGAGGGATGACTTGGTCCCAATTTAGAGGATATTTTTTATTATAACATATGCCAGCAGAACCCACTATTGCTATATGCATTAAATTCACGGGAATCCTCCAGAATGATAGGGGAAAGATTTTATGGGAAGAAGTCCGATTGTAAGATGCGGAGGAAACCGAAGTGCTCGGAGAAACCTGCGAGGACGAGTATGGATCGCAACCAAATTCACATACGACACTGGTTCGACCGGGAATCGAACCCGGGCCCGCATTGGTGAAGGTAACTGAGAAATTTGGACAGTATTTTTCTGTAATACCGACCATACCTAAGAATCTCATGAGATCTCTTTTGCTCTGTGGTGTGGGGAATTTCTCACTTGCTTCAACTCTTGCAGTGATTGGCCTAAATTGCCCTTGGGCCCAAGCATAAAATATGTAGCGACGTGACGGCATTTGATAATGCATTTCTTTTGCACCTCTTTACCAGTTGATGTGTAAATAGTTGATGTTTGCTTAAGTAAACAAGCAACTAACAGACTACATTCAGGCAAACATTGAAGAAAACTCAAGGTCAAACATGTGCCATGGTAACACATCTTTAATGGCGCGACGGGACGGATCGATAGATTTCCTGTATTTTGAAAATTGAACATTTCCTTAATTATTATCAAAAGTTATAGAGGTACATGAAATTTTTGACATCAATATTAAGTTCAACTATCATGCTATTAATATCAATGAAATTTGGATCTTACCTTTTACTAATTAGCAGATACGCAACTTACTTCAACGACATGTTGTGCGACGGGACAGAATGCGACGGACGGAATTCAATTCCTGCCTCCACCATTAATTTGGCAAATCCCTTTTTCATATAAAATTGCATTTACTCCACTTTGAGGTGAAAGCAAGGCAATGAAGCAAACATTACCAAATTCAGGAAACCATTTGTTTGTTAAACCATTTTAAAGCATTAATACCGATTTCGTGCCTGTTTTGGGGAATTGCATGTACACTAGCTACAAATACAACAATAAAAGCCGTTTACTGGTTAAAAAAGTTACACCATGGTTCATTTCAAACTACAAAAAATGACCATGTGTATCTACTGTACGTATTTAAAGGAAAATAGTTTTTCTCTTTAACTGCATGCAAGAGTTAATGTACTTCAGTTACAATTTCTATATGCACATTTTCTTCCAAAGAAAATTGAATGGCAGTCAATGAGCAGTATTTCCATGATAAAACCAAACAATCAACATATAATCATGTGCCCAAATTGTTCTGTTTCTAGGAATGAGTGCAACTAACTCAAGTAGTTAAAGTAGCACGATGAAATCCAGAAAAAGCGAGTAAAACGGTCCAAAATGGCTGAAAATTAATAAGTGCTGGAAATTGTGAGTAGTCCATTTCCTGGAAATAGCTTGAAATCAGTAGTTCCTGAAAATTATCCCTGCATTGTTACAATTCTAAAATTAAAATAGAATCTTTGTTACTGGGGAATTTCTTAACAACCAAGTTAAAAAGACAAGACTAGTTTGAAAAAGTATGAAAATAATACAAAACTAATGTTGTAGCATTGGATTGGATATTCACCCGTAATGTAAATTGGAATTTCTATCCCCCAAATCAGTGTGAAAGGGATATTCCATTTTTAGATAGGGGCTATATAAAGGGCCCTGGAGGCTGAAGGTAGAAGCAACTCCCTCAGGGTATAATGAAAGATTTCAGCTGGATACATAAAGTAATGTACATGGAAGTAACAATATAATGACTTTAAGCAGTTTTGTAATCATTTTCTGAAACTGATCGTACTGGTAATTTTTATTATCAAAATGGGTTTTTCAAAGCATTTTATTTGATTAGTAAAACAGAAGGGGCATGAATATGTTTGATACTAAAAACTTTTCATAAATGCAGCAGCGTAATTTTTCTGTAGGTTCAGTAGGCAAATGTCAGTCCGTCGCACTTGCATTCCGTCCCCCCCCGTCATGAAAAGAAACACCACTGCTATAGTTAAGGAGCAATATTGGAATGATTTATTGTTGTTACATGAGTGCAACAATATTTGATAGTTTGGAAAGTTTAGTTTCATTTGAATTTATTTTTAGCTCAAAAATAAAGAAATCGACTCAAATGCGACGGACGGAATTTTACTCTTTTATTCCGTTTTTTTCTACTTTATCAAACCAAATTTTTGTAATTGTTGATTTGTGTGATCAAAGGAAATATTAAAATGCAAACAAACAGAAATTTGGTATCTCTTTTGAGTAGATATCAATTTTTTCAAATTCCGTCCGTCGCACTAGAGGGCGCCATTTTTATATTTATTTGCCTTTATTCAATTAACGATGCATGTAATCGCAGACATTTTCAGTGGATTTCATAGGCTTGGTTAGTACCTTTGTTAGCCATGGGTGTAATTGACTTCAATAGCAGAATTGATTTTTAGGTTTGGTGATGAAAATTTTTGGCTTTGGCCCCCTTGTCCTACAATAGGCCCTAAGTATGTGACATTTGCATGCCAAATCACTTTTCACCAGTTCACAGTCAAACCTGCCTGAGATAATGTCTCAAACAATTGATGGAGCTGTCTCATGTGTTCTTCCCATTGTTTCACTGTACCACTGGAGATCATCCACATAGGCTTCACAATTTTCTATGGATGGACTACTTGTTCACTAAATCTCTGAAATGTTGCGGCAGAAGGTTTTTGAGACCAAATGCCATTCTTTTGTATTGGTCTAGGCCCCTCGGGCGCCTACAAAAGGCTGAAATTTCTTTTGGACGGTCAGTGAGGGAACTTGCCAATACCCCTCAACAAATCAAATTTGCTAACACAAATTGGGCAGTCCAAAACTCTATCTATGCAATCATCAATCCGTCGGATCGGATATGAGTCGGTTTTAGAACAGAGGTGGACTTTACGAAAATGACAAAACGGAATGAACTCTCCAGTACCCATTCAAACATCTTAAGACATGGAACACTGCATGGTTAGATACTCAAGTCCAGACCAATTCACTATAAACCTATATACAGAACTTCAGAAATCTGAATAAGTATCCGTTAATTGTATTGGGGGGTAATCTATGAGCAATTTCTTATTTATTGGATATAATTACGCCGAGTCATGTCGATTATAGGATGTAACCTATTAATACTAAAGTTCGCCATAAACAACTTAAAACAAGACGTCACATTGGCTGTGTGATTATTAGTACATAGATTATCCAAAGTTCCCCCTTTCATTTCCTTTCTAATTAGATAGACTAATTTAGATTATTGTAACCATTTTGGGGATCATTTCAAGATTTACGCAATAGAAACTAAAAATTATCGTGTTACTACTTTTCGCTTTAAAATTGGTGTTATTTAACATCGTGGCAAATACAGGGCGATCAAAAAAAATGCAGGGTTCCTTCTTCATGCAAGACATCATGAAATTAGCCTAGCATGAAATCTTCTAAAAAAGGATCAAAGGTTTACAGGATTGTACAGCTTTGTTCCGTAAAAGAGTCTTTACTCTAGTCAAACTCTGGAATAGCTTACACCAAGGACACCACCAAATGCACCCTGAATGTATCCGTATTTTGCAATCTTTATAAAACTTAGATGAGTGAACTCAAATGTTTACAAAACACACGTTAGCACCTGTCGACGGACATGCTAGAGGTGCGAGATAAGCCCATACAGTTACAAAACAGCATTCAATAGCCGTATCACGCCTGAATTAAGCGCGAATTTTAAAAGCACAAGCCCTGCAGATGCTCACGCAGCTGGCGGGTCAGTGCTTTGTTCGTTGCCCGGCGTTGACGTCACTTCCTCATCTTATCCTTTAAATATTTGGTATCATGGAAAGCTTATTTATTATATAGCTGCAAAAATCATTTCGCATCGTTAGATATAGATCTGAGATAAAAAAAAAGTCTTTTGAATTAGGTAGTCAGTTTTCCCCTGTCCACGATTCCTTTTAAAAAAATGCATGTGGCTCA
This sequence comes from Ophioderma brevispina, assembly GCA_023653785.1. Lineage (NCBI taxonomy): Eukaryota > Metazoa > Echinodermata > Ophiuroidea > Amphilepidida > Ophiodermatidae > Ophioderma > Ophioderma brevispina. The sequence continues at coordinate 70,961 of JAMKCH010022618.1, read as the reverse complement.
ATGAGGCAAATCCTGTCCAATGATGATGGTATGCGTCCATGTTAACGTTAATGTAAGGGTACTTTCTGGATGAAAATACAAAATTAACAGTTTGCGTGAAGCAGCCCTAAAGGCCGACGACTATGCTTTAACTAAGTCATACTAGTAGGCTAAGCCAAGGAATTTACTAGGTTACAACAAATACAACAATAAGTCGGGTTCTAAAAAAAGCGTCCTTCATGGTAGCACTCATCAGGTTCCCTTGAACAGGGGGAGAGGAGAAAGAAAGGGGAGAAAGGCAGTAATGGTGCTAATATCAAAAAGTATGGGAGGGGCCCAAATCACAGTCACACAGCCTCACGGTAAAAGCAGGGAATACAAAGTCACGGTGTGGGAGAGATACATGGCTATCCACCCAAACTGGAGAGAGAGAGAGCCAAAGTGAGTCCAAACCAATGGTTGTGCAGTTCTTTGAGTTCAAAAGTTCATCTTCTGTTCAAAACACAGAAATTCCACAAAAGTGAATTGACACAGAAAAAGTAAGGGATGACTTTAAGCCTTATGTTTTGGAGGGCAGTTGTGCACTCTTCAGGTGGTAGTTTAGATCCAAAACCCATTAGAATCATGCAGGACATGTGCTGCGCACAGTCTATGATATTGAAGATGCACTTCATTTGATATTGAGAGTTCCACAGGAACTAGTGCATTGATTCAGGGGATAGGTATAGATTGCAATAGTGTCCCTCTTCACAAAATGAATTTGAATAGATTTGGTTTCGGGAAACTGTCACAATTGTGTTAGGCAAGAACTCCCGTTAAGGGGTGGGTATCCTATTGTTTTAGGGAATGATTGTTGGCAGGGGGAAAGTATGCCAAGATTCCCATAGTTATCCCAGGTGCCTGTACAGTGGATAAATTTGATGAGAAAACTGAAATTTTCCCAGCGTGCCAGTAAACTAGGCAATGACCAGAAAAGCCGCACAGGAAAAAACAGTGAGCCAGGGATGAGTCAAAATTACTCATACATAGAGGAGAGCGTTGAGGATGACTTGTCCCAAATTTAGCGGATATTTATTTATTTATAAAAATGCCAGGCAGAACCCAATATTGCTATATGCATTTTAAATTCAAGGGACCACCCCCACCCCCGCCTCCAGAAGATCGGGGAAAGATTTTATGGAAACGTTCCGATTTCCGATGCAGGGGGGAAACCGAAGTGTCGGAGAAAACCTGCGCGGACGAGTATGGATCGGCAACCAAATTCACATACGACACTGGCTCGACCGGGAATCGAACACGGGCCGCATTGGTTGAAAGGTAACTGAGAAATTTGGACAGTATTTTCTGTAATTACCCGACCATACCTAAGAATCTCAAGGGATCTTTTTGCTCTGTGGTGTGGGAATTTCTCAATTGCTTCAACTTTTGCAGTGATGGCATAATTTGCCCTTGGGCCAAAGCCAAAAATTCGTAGTGCGACGGGACGGAAGTTGATAATGCATTTTCTTTGGCACCTCTTTACCAGTTGAAGTGAAATAGTTGATGTTGCTTAAGTAAACAAGCAACTCAAAGACTACATTCAGGCACACATTGAAGAAATCAAGGTCAACATGTTGCCATGGAAACACATATTTAATGGCGCGACGGATCGCGAGTCGATAGATTTCATAGGTATTTTGAAAAATTGAACATTGCGTAATTATTATCAAAAGTTAAGGGGCGTTACAGAACTTTTTGACATCATATTAAGTTAAACTATCATGCCTAATTAATATCAATGAAATTGGATCTAATTTTACTAATTAGCAGATACGCAAATTTTACTAACACATTGGTCTGTGCGACGGGCCCACAGACAGAATGCGACGGACGGAATCAATTTACTGCCTCAATTTAATTTGGCAATATCACCTTTTTATATAAAATTGAATTATTTACTCCACTTTTGAGTGAAAGCCAGGGCAAATTGAAGCAACATTACCATATTTCAGAAACCATTTGTTTGCTTAAAAACCATTTTAAATGCATTTAATATATTTCGTTGCATGGTTTTGGGGCCATGCATGACCAACTAGCTACAAATACAAAATTATAAAGAGTTTTACTGGTAAAAAGTTCCCAAAGGTTTCAATTTCAAAACACTACAAAAAAAATGACCATGGGTATTACATGTAATTATTAAGGAAAAAATAGCTTTCTCTTTAACTGCCTGCAAAGAGTTAATGTATTCATACAATTTATATGCAACATTTTCTTCCAAAGAAAATTGCAGTTCAATGATCATATTTCATGTAAAAACAAACCAATCAACATATAATCATTTTGCCCAAATTGTTCTTGTTCTATGAAATGATGTGCCAACTAATCATAGTAGTTAAGTCTTAGACGATGAAAGGAACCTCGAAATCTCGAAAAAAAGCGAGTAAAAAAAAAGGTACAAATATGAGGGCGAATCTTGAAAATTAATAAGTGCGGAAATTTTGAGTAGTCCAATTCCAATGTGAAATTTTTTTTTTAGCTTGAAATTTTTTTTTTTTTTTTTTAGCTTGAAACCAGTAAGTTTCCTGAAAATTTATATCCATGCATTGTTACAACTTCTAAAATTAAAATAAGAATCTTGTTACTTGGGAAGTTATTAACAAACAATGTTAAAAGAACAAGACTAGTTTGAAAAAAAGTCATGAAAACATAATACAAATAATAAATGTTTTTGTGCATTGTATTGGGATATTCACCCGCAATGGAACATTTGGAAAACTTTCTATCCCAAATCGTGTGAATGCGGCTTTATTCCATTTTTAGATAGGGGCTATTATAAAGTGCCATGAAGGCTGAAGGTAGATAGAAGCAACTTCCATCAGGGTATATGAAAGTATTTCAAGCTGGAACATGTCGTACATGTACATGAATTAACACAATATACTGAATTTAAAGCATATTTTTGCTGAATTCATTTTCTTAAAATGATCGTACTGTTAATTTTTATTATCAAAATGGCGTTTTTCAAAGCATGTTATTGCTTAGTACAAACGAAGGGGCAAGATATGTTTGATACCTAACAAAAAATTTTCATAATAGCAGCAAGCGTAATTTTTCTGTATGTTCATTAGGGAAATTTCCGTCCCGTCGCACTTGATTCCGTCCCGTCATGAAAAGAAAACAATGATATGTTTTAAGGAGAAATATTGGAAATGTATTTTATTGTTTGTAACCATGACAGTTGCAACAAGATTTGAAGTTTGAAAGTTTCATCAATTGGCATATTTTTTAGCCTCAAAAATAAAGAAATCCCTCAAAAATGCGACGGGACGGAATTTTACTCTTTTATTACGTTTGTTCCTACTTTTAAAAACAAATTTTTGTTAAAATGTTATTGTTGTGATCAAAAAGAAATCTTAAAATACAAAAAACAGAAATTTGTTATCTTCTTTTAGTAATATCAATTTTTTAAATTCGTCCGTCGCACTAAGAGGGGCCGCACTTTTCTTTATTTGCCGGTTTTCAATAACGATGCATGTCATCGCAGAAATGTTTTTGGTTTCATAGGCTTTGGTAGTACCCTTTGTAAGCCATGCGGTTTAAATTTACTTCAATAGAAGACTTGGATTTTTAGTTTGGTGATTTGACCATTTTTGGCTTGGGCCCCCTTGTCCTACAATATGCCCTAAGTATGTGACATTTGCATGGCAAAATTCCACTTTTCACCAGATTCACAGTCAAAACTGCCTGAGATAATGTCTCAACTGCTGGAGCTGTTCTCAGGTTCTTCCATGTTTCACTGTACAACGGAGTCATCCACATAGGCTTCACAATTTTCTATGTCGAGGGACTACTCTGTTCACTAATCTCTGAAATGTTGGGCAGAAATTTTTGACACCCAATGCCATTCTTTTGTATTGGTATAGGCCATCGGCGAAGACAAAAGGCTGTGAAATTTATTTGGCACGGTCAGTGGGGGAACTTGCCAATACCACTTCAACAAATCCAACTTTGCTAAACCAAATTTGGAATTTCCAACTCTATCTATGCATTCACCAATCCGTGGGATCGGATATGAGTCGGTTTTGGAACAGAGGGTTGACTTTCGAAAATCTGTGACAAACCGGAGAAAATGAAAAGTATACAGGAGCAGAGTATTCCAAACCGGGTGGTGACAAAGGTTTTGGCACTTTTTCCAATACAAGGGGCATCCTTGCCAAGCCAAGTATTCTGGACCCTATGAGTTGAGAACAAAGGGGGACTTGGTATGTGATCAAAAACACCAGGTAGACGTAAAAAGTCGACAGCTATGTCACATAAATATGCTCAAAGAGTATAAGAAAAGCTGAAAGAGGTGATGATACTCTTAAGCCTGCGTGGGTAATGTGTCAGTCAGTGGTAGTGATGAGTGTGCAAATATGAGGCAGGAACCGAGGTCAGTACCATGAACAAAACACATTGTAAACACAGAAACTGATTATGGTATGTTGTAAAATGCAAATTCTGACATAATTGCCAATTAAGACAAGAAACTAGCTCACCATCCAACAAGGTCAACAAGGTGAATTTAAAGATTTTCATGAGTGCGGAAAACATATCTGATCTACCCAGTGAGACACATGTCATAACCCATACATTGATGTAGGTGACTACGAGCCTATAAAGCCAAAACATCCTTATAGGGTGAAATCCAATCATGTTGCAACATATCAGGAAATGAGGTGAAATACATGTTTTGAAATGGAATAGTAGAAGCAAAGCAATAGTGTGAATGGAGAGCTCCCGGTCTTTATGGTACAAACGGAGGTTCATTCCGTTTTGTCATTTTCGTAAAGTCAACCTCTGTTCCAAAACCGATCATATCCGATCCCAAGGATTGATGATTGCATAGAGAGAGTTGGAAATGCCAAAGTGTTAGCAAATTTGATGTGTTTGAAGGGTGTATGGGCAAGTTCCCCTCACTGACGGTGCCAATGAAATTTCAGCCTTTTTACGACGATGGCCTATACCAACAAAAGAATGGCATTTGTCTCAAAAATTCTGCCGCCACATTTCAAAGATTAATGAACAGAGTAGTTCAGACATCGAAAATTGTGAAATGAAGCCTAGGTGGATGATCTCCTGTGTACAGTGAAAACAGTGAAGAACACATGAGAAAGCTCCATCAATTTGAGAACTTATCTCAGGCAGGTGTGACTGTTGAATCTGGTTGTGAAAAGTGAATTTGCCATGCAAATGTTTTTTTTTCACACTACTTAGGGGCATATTGTAGGACAGGGGCAAATTAGGACAATCACTGCAAAAGTTGAAGCAATGAGAAAATTCCCCACACCACAGAGAAAAAAGAGCTCTCATGAGAATCTTAGGTATGGTCGGGTATTACAGAAACATTACTGCCAAATTTCTCAGAAATGGCGTGTCCGCTGACCAACCTTCTGAAGAAAAACGCAACATTTTTGTGGTCAGAAAGCAAATGCAACAAAAAGGTTTGAGAAAATAAAGTCTATTTGATGAATGCGCCAGTTTGTGCGCCCAGACTTTCAGAAACAATTCAAGTTGGCAGTTGCTGCCATGATGTAGCTCTGGTGGAGTTTTGTTCCATGCAAGCAGATGCAAAAATGATGTTAGATCATACTGTATTTATTACTCTAAGAAGTTTGACAAAAATCAGAAAAACTACTCTCAACAATGTGAGAAAGAAGTCTTGCTTGTATGTCGTTGCAAAATTTTGAGTGTACTGAGTACAACAGTGCACCCAGTTCTAGTGTACACGGCAATCCGTTGACTTTCATCCACAAGATGAAAAACAGAAATCAAAGACTTGTCAGGTGGAGTTTAACTCTACAAGAATACAATCTGGACATAAGACATATCAAAGGAAAAGAAAATGTCTTGGCAGATGCCTTGTCCAGAGCTGCCTAAATTTGTTCCGATTTAGATTACAACTGGTAATTTTATAAGGACAATAGCAAGGCAATGCAAGAACATTATAAGAAGTGTAAAATTCTTGCACTGTACAAAATGTATGTAAAAATTAACACAAAATGTTAAAGGTTTCTCAATTTTGAGCAAAATTTTGGAAAATTTTCATTTCACTCAAATTTTCTTTTAAGGGGGTGGATGTTATATTACCCTCAAAATTGTGATTAAAATATTATTTCTCAATTTTGTTTGAGAAAAAATTTCTCACGGGAAAAGTACTTTGTTTACTATAAAAGAGAGAAAGGGGAATATCCCTAGAGTTGTTTGTGCAAAATGCACCTGTTAGATAGATTGCACAATAAGGGAAATGGGAATTCCCCAAGATGTAAACTTAGTAACTGAGTCAACTTGTTTATGCTTTAAGATCAAAACATTGCATGATCTGGGGGATTCCCCCATAGAGTTATATATGGGAAGTGATGTAAGTCAGATGATATAATTTATGTGAATTCCAATTGGTCAGCTAGTGCAAGGTTATGTTTATGCATGATGCTGTGGTAATGTCTATTTTAAGACTTGGGAACTTTATGAAATATTGTGTATATATGAAGGAGAACTTGACCAGAAGATTCGTCAGCAGTTGCAATCTGGAGCTATGGTTAACTTATATCTAGTTTTAATCTACAATAATGGTAGATTTGTGCCAGGATTATAATAACTTTGGATGCCACCGGAGCTTGATAGCTGAACTGTCTGCTTTTCCAGCTGCTGAACCGTCTTTGAAGCCAGAAGAGCTTCAGTTTTGGAATCAAATAGGGATTCCAGTTTGTGGTCCTAAATGCGGCAGACTGATGGTGGTAAAATACCTGGATTTTCGTACTGTGGAATATTAGTGTCATCGAGGGAAAACCTTGTCGTCTTGAACTGCTGGACAAAATTACCTTCAAGTCTCAGAAGATTCCCATGGAATATATTACCCAAGGAGTTTCATGTGAACTTATGCGCTGTCATTTTGGAGTCTTCGCTGTGAGGACATATCATCGTTGAACTGCATCGCTTCTTGTGGACATTGGTGGACATTCTTGTTTACAATTAAGTATAAATCATATAAATTGTGTGGAATCTTACTATGTAATGTTGTTTGGACATACCAAATTCTTGAACCAAATCAATTAAAGATCATTAAAACTGTTTATTATATAAAATTTAGATCATTTGTGCACAAGGCTCATTTATTTGTGTTTGAAAGGTATTTCTGACCTTCGACGTCAAAGTGACGTCATAACACTAAAAACAAAGAAACAACATTTGACCTCAGATTATGAGTACGTTGAAATTGGTGAGCGTAATGCATTTTAAAATACTTAAAGGAGATTACCACGCTACAGTTTACGTAATTTCTGAGTCGATGAAAGCGGCCATGTTACCAATAAATAAATAAAGCAGGTGCACGGTGGAATTTTAGAAATTTAGCGGATTATTAAGCGTGTCTCACAAAACGTCATCGTATTCGATTTTGAAAAAGCGGGAATAAAATTTCAGCCGAAATGTTATTCGGCATGTTGAGTAATGAATAGAAACCTTCGTGTTATAGTCACTCATTGCCACACACACTTTTAAACCGACAATCAAATTCCCCGCGTAAAATCAATTTACACCAGTTCGGCAGACAGAGACTGCGCTCTCGTCGACCTTTCTGTCGACACACTCCTAAACTCTCCAGTACCCCATTCAACATCTTACAGACATGGAACACTGCCTGGTTAGATACTCCAAGTCCAGACCAATTCACTATCAAACCTATATGACAGAACTTCAGAAATCTGAATAAGTATCCGTTAATTGTATTGGGGGGTTAATCTATGAAGCAATTTCTTATTTATTGGAATATAATTACTGCAGATTCATGTCGATTAATAGGATGTTAACCTATTAGATACCTAAAGTTCGCAATAAGACAAACTGTAAACAAGACGTCACATTGGCTGTGTGATTATTAGTAACATAGAGTTCCCAATGATTCCCCCTTTCAAATTTTCCTTTCTAATTAGATAGACTAATTAGATTATTGTAACCATTTTGGGGATCATTTCAAGATTTATCGCAATAGAAACTAAAAATTATCGTGTTACTTCGCTTTAAAATTGGGTGTTATTTAACATCGTGGCAAATACAGGGCGAGTCAGAAAAAAAATGCAGGTTCATTCTTCATGCAAGACATCATGAAATTAGCCTAGCATGAAATCTTCTCTAAGAGGATCAAAGGTTTACAAGGATTGTACAGCTTTGTTCCGTAAAAGAGTCTTTACTCTAGTCAAACTCATGAATATCTTACACCAAGGACACACCAAAATGCACCCTGATTGTATCCGTCATTTTGCATCTTTAGAAAACATATAGATGAGGTGACATCAATGTTTACAAACACACGTTAGCACCTGGTCTACTGACATGCTAGAGGTGCGAAGAATAAGCCCATACAGTTACAGCATTCAATAGCCGTATCACGCCTGATTGAGCGCGAATTTTAAAAGCACAAGCCCTGCAGATGCTCACGCATACTGGCGGGCAGTGCTTTGTTCGCTGCCCGGTGTTGACGTCACATGTCAACTCATCTATATCTTTAAATATTTGGTATCATGGGAAAGCTTATTTTATTATATATGCTGCAAAATCATTCGCATCGGTTAGATATAGACTGAGATAAAGTCTTTTGAATTAGGTAGTCAGTTTTCCCCTGTCCACGAATTCCTTTTAAATGCATGGTGGTCAATGAGGCAAATCACTGTCCAAAATGATGATAGGTATGCGTCCATGTTAACGTTAATGTAAGGGGTATCTTAATGGTGGTGTACAAACCAATGATAATGGTGACATTAATTTGAAGCACTTTTGTTAACAGATGTGACAATACGTATGCATTTTTCTACTTCACAAGTTTGTCAGCAATGTTTGCTTCTTCGTATGGTATGTTTCATTCAACTCTCCAGAACAGTTTCATGTATCATGAAAGTCACTTTATTTTTAAATGATTTTCGTGAGTGATTACTATCGTTGTTTCCAAGAATCAGATTTTATACATGATATTGCACCTTGAGCAGTGGCGTACCAAGTTGCCCCCTCTGGCTCGAAAAAGCGGGACGATATGGACCAAAATATGCATTTTTATCCCTCTTCTTCGGGAAATTTTGACCAATTTCAGCCTAAATTTGAGCAAAATTAAAGTAAATTGAGAAATTTTCGCCGCCAAGTTCAGACTTAATTGGAACAAATCAACGGGACGACTTAAGAATTTTGCCCCCTCTGAATCGACTGCCTCGGTACGCCACTGACCTTGAGTTGAAAGACATTAACGTGGAAAATCTATGATCACAATAATTCCATTATTTTGAAAGTTCTCTTTTACTTTATTAAGAACAATTGACACTGCTTTTCTTCATAATTAAAATACAAAGTGTAATTCCAATCCTGCCACATCTGTCCTCCTTTGTGAGACCCTCAACATCTACTGAATTTCAATCCTTTCATTAGATATCTGAGATTTCACAAGTTCGACCAGCTTAAAATTTGTAACCCTTCTTAAGTGTACTGTATCTCTGGACAGGAGTATCGAAATGAGACGGGATAAGAAGCAAAGTGAAGTGTAGGTCATGTACTTTTAAAAGAGTGTTGACATCATGATGAACAGATTTATATTTTTAATATTTTTGTTTCCAATCCTGCGTTTTCATTGATACACGCTGTAAGTTATGATGATTTTCAAAGTGACTTGACCCATACCATACCATAGCACTAGTGAGTTTTTACCCGATGTATGTGCAGACAAATTGAGATTAATCAGATCAGCAAGTATATCAAGAAGTAATCACCTAATTACATATTATCCGGTGTGAAGGTACGCTTTACATGGCTGTAATTGGGATCTCAAAATGCAGGTCAGACGCTGTATCAAAGATTTCATTATCGATCTTTCTACGTTGCGCGCACCAACTCCAACTGCTCACAGATGCGTTAAGAACCATCAATGAATTTCATAGAATCTGTGATTGATTTGTTGTAAAATAAACTAATTTAACATTTCAAGTTACAAGTAGTAGACATCATCTCCAAATTGTATTAGTCCTAAGTAGAAGGCCAACTGTGAGTCTTAAATCCAATCTATCATTAGAATACCAAATGGGATTGGTTAGACGCCGTGTTAAGTATATTTCCTCGTACTTTTGTAATTATGTAGTTTGGTGGCAAAAACAGGTGATCCAACGAATTGCCATCGGCAGAGCGTCCCTGGATGCGTTTCAATTGTGCCGTTTAACACATCCATCCATTAAAAGAAAATAGACGCATTAAAGGTATCTCGTGCGTTTACAAAGTAAGTGGCGATACACTCTAATTGTAAATAGTCTGAATATCCTCGTGGTGTTTTATTTCAAGGAGCTTCAGACGATATCGATAGAAGGGAAATGCATGAACCCTACTTCCTCATCGCGACCTGATTTAAACTGAAACTGATAATGTATAGATAAAAGCACTTAATTCCTTTCCTGCATGAATTGCCTTTTATGCTAAGAACACTCATGTTTGATGGTATAAATGAATTTTAAGTTAGATTACTTGCAGATCTAACCTTTTTTCATTTATTTCAGTTTTAATAATGGCCATTCGGAATTTGGTGAAATTGTTGCCTTTAAATTAAACAACACAAATTCTACACAATCGGGGAGAAAATTATTGTTGCAAGACTTAAAGCTGTCGTCTGTCAATAAAGACGTAAATGCTTTGGCAATACCAGGGCGACATTTGTTACATTTCTACAGCAGCGTGGCGGCACCGTTCCATTTAGCCAAGTGTCTACTCATCCATACGTTATTGACATAACGGGAACCTGGATTGAATGCCTCATCATACCTTTCCAGGCATATTAGAGGCACATCAAGAAAAAAAAGGAAACACATGTTTTAACTTTCTGTCGTTCTCAGAAAGAGGAGACGCTCAATGGACTCTAGGAAAACCAGGTCAGCAGTCGCGGCAAAGTGGTTGCGATTCTTCGATTCCTACTTAGAGCGAGTTCTATCAAACACTCGACAATGGCTATTTTTGAAGAGATGTTCGTGATCTACAATGCCAAATGTCGAAATTGTTACACAGATAATACCAAAAGCGGTCGCGACAAATGTTTGATTTATAAATGAGTAATTCAACGAAGCAATCTTGTAGTAGCCATAAGCGATGGTACTAACTCAAGCATGGCAACTAGGAGACCCAAGCTGTTCACTGCGTTCATCGCATATCAGGCGTTTCTGTTCAAAAGCAAGAATTCCATTAGAGCTTGTATATGAATACCAGAAGAAGGTCAGACAGCGATTGTTTATTGACAGCGTTTAAACGACATACTTCTGTGATTTAAATCAAATTCCTGTGGTTAGTATTTATTACAATTCCATACTCTGTACTTTGAGTGCTTTAACAAATTGTTAAACATATTGACAAACAGGATTATCATACAATAAATGCCCACAATTACAGCATTTCAAAAATTAAACAAGCATTTTCAGAGCAAGTCAAAGTTATTGGAAACCTCGACCAATCCTTTCGAATTGAATCAGTGATTTGCCCAAAAGACTAAAAATATTTCAAATATGCAGGAATAGCTTAGACGTAAGGATACGTTTGTAGAATTCTCATAAGTTATTTTTTGCAACAGAGAAATTGACAGAAAAGGAAGCAAACAGTAGTGCCCAAAATATGATTCTCCATTCAATTTTGTTGCAGTAAGTGTCCGTGCGGACAATAATGACTGAAATATCAGATTTTTTCCTCATTTTGCTTTCAGTGGTAGCACTTGTAGGAAATGTTAGGATACCTATACCTGTTACAGACATGCAAAAATCTGATTTTTGATGATGTTTTCGATTTTCTGATTTAGAAAATCACTGATAGTGCCTTTAATTAGGGTATGATAATCACTTTTCAATCACCCAAGAACATTTAATTAATAGTAATGTTATTGTAGGAAAATTTTTTTACCATGGAATACCTTCACAATAGTAAAGAATTGCCGCAAATGCTAATTATTTTAGCAAATAACACCTTATATTTGTTTGTTAGTGTTTCAAGTGTTTCTCTATGGTATATCTGTTTTTCCAAGAATTGACATTTTGTGCGTATTTAGTGATCTAAATAACAGCAGTATTTTTAAACTAGCTACTCGTTAAGTTTCTAATTGTTTCTACTAGCAAATGTTCATATTAAAAAGGCAATAGGAAAGTGTCGTATAAACATTCGCCTAAATAAACATAAACTAATCTAATTGGAGTTGAATATTATCATAAAAACAAAATACACAGGTTTTGATCGTAAGAAAGTTTCGCAAAAATATTTGCTCTCTTGCGTTTTACACTCGATTCCATTAACAAAAAGTCACACTGTCACACCAAACATGAAACAATTACCACAAAACATGGAACCAAACATTGGACAAGGAACGAAAATAATCAAAGCATGTCTTTCTTATGAATATTTATAAATAGTACCAGACAACATCGGCTCACGCTCACAAGCAAGCATCCAAACAAACCACCGATGACTTCTTCAGGACAAGAAACACGAGAGCAAACTCACAGCATGAATATTATAAAATTGCCAACAAATACTTGAGATGAAAGTATAAAATATTCAAAAGATCAATCAAAATCAAATAAAATAAAGCATTTCAATCCGTGCGTGACTTATGGGTAAACATAAACTAATCAAAAAATTACCACGCACTGAACAATCAGATAGCTTTCGTCAATTCGGGTCTATTGTGTGGATTGAATGTTAAACTCGGGTGACAGTCATCTGGTTGGCAAAGTAATCGTAGTGCCTAGGCTGAATGCCGTCAATAGTTTGGTGGTGGTTAGATTATCAAGAATGTTCTATCAAAAGAAAACAAAAGGCATATGGTACAAAAAAAAACTATACATGAAAAAAACACAAACAAATGGACCCTGACTTGTTTGCTCAACTGTGATGCAGTTGATGTTTTCTGCATATTTTCGACTTCTATGCTGAAAAAATTAAGGACTTTGGTGAAGAAATTGAGTAGAGGTTGAACGATTTTTGCGGTGACCATCTTACCTCATTCCAATGGGATTACAGTTAAAGCTGGGTTTCAGTTTCCATTATTTTGTATGAATATGGTGACAAATTCTTTCTGACTTTGCTTCACAAGAGTAAATTGAAGATAATAGGTTCAGTGAATGTGTGAATAGTATATTAAGGAATTTTGAGCACATTTTTTGAAGAGCGCCCACAATTTTCAAACTTTTGAGATTTTTACACACGGCATTGAAAATGGCTCGTAAAAACTATATGTGAATGTTAAGCTTAAAAATGTCTAGTGTCGCAAAAGAGAGATTTTGTAATTAGAATAATTAATATCGAGATCTACGATAATAATTCAACCGGCTGCTGTAACGGATTTCCAATATGAAATAACAGGGAAATAGCGCCATGCACGTGTTACGCTCACCCTTGTTGTTTTATTGGGTCGGCAGTCAGTTAGAGGTCATTTTTTGGGTGACTATTTAACCATGGACGGACATAACTTGCATTTACAGCTCTGCGTTAAGTACAATCTGGAAATCCCCTCAATTTTCTAATTAAAAATCGCTTATTTTATGGTAAATACGATTTTGTTCTACGCATTCTCGTTCGCAGATGTAGTTTCCTAGGCCAATACCAACAGAAATGTGCAAAGATATCAAATTGTGAAAATGGTGGGGCTATTCAACAAAAATGTGCCGGTGATTTGATTTATATAATAGGTATCGGAGTATGTAATTGTGAACTTTTAAACATCAACAGCCAAATTCATTACTTAGTCCAGATAGATGAAAACAAGATCCCTTTTCAAAAACATTTATCTAGCTTCAAGTAACCCTGTCATAAGCTGTAATACTTTGAAGACAATTCTTAAATATTTTCCAATGTATAAATCGATATTGAAGGAAGAAAAACTGAACTAAGAAAACATATATTATTATATAATTCTTTTTCGTGATTTCGGGAACTGGGTAAACTATAATATCAAAATGATTTAGAACAGTGTTATTGTGTAATATTTTTTGTATGCAAACAACTCTTATCCAAAGTGCTTTATCGTATCAATTTGTTTTAAAAAATGTCATTGATCAATGAGTTTCATCTGATAAGTCGATTCTGTTGCAATGTATTCATGCAAAGAAATTCATCCAAGATGGATGAACAACGGGGTTTGAAAAACAGGGGTAAATTGTTTTATTCCAAAATGATAAAGTTGGTACAAGATATGACAAAACAATTATTTTTACACAACAACCCAATCCGTTGTGGTGGTGTTGCCAACGCCCTCAACGGTGAAAATCTATACTAATTTAGACATTAAATAAGATAATGATTAAATGGTCCGCTTGAATTTCGGTCCAAATGAAGTTTTTGTCTTGTGATTTGTTCATAAGCAATGCCTAGAAATTATTTGTAGTCATTCTAAAAGTAATGATAGCGGATCCCGGAGGAGGTCTTCATACAGATGGTTCGACCTGGGTATAGTTGACAGTCATTCAAACAAAATTGGCAGTCAACCACATAGCCTTGTCTTACAAAAATACAGCTGATTAGAACATGGTATATTGAATAATGCAACATTAATTATAGTATCAAAGAGAACAGTTGCTATGAGCAATCGAGTCTTTATTCTGTAAATACCAATGATCACATCATTGTTGTAAGATAACTCAAATGTTGTATAAGTTCGAAATCTGCACGCGATCTGAATAATTTTAATATCTTTCAATGTATCGAATGAGACGTTTGTTTAGAAGCTAAAAAAAAAAATTTGGGGGGGGGGGGGGGCTGGTAGCTATTACTTGTTAATTAGATGCATAGTGAATGAAGTTTAATTTTGTTTTAAATGACACGGATACTTAATTGTTGTCATTGTTCCTAAGAACCAATCGGATTCCCGTCTGACAGGAAGGCGTTTCGTGAAGTATAGTATTGAAGCGGAAAGTTATATCTTATCTATGATCAAATCAAAATCACAGTAACCGTTGATTATGCACCAAAATCAAAATAACTTCCAATTTTATACCATGAAAAATTTGGTAAAGTCGAGCCTAACATATAACACAATGTTTTCACTTTGACAAAAAAGATAAATGTTTGTACCCGAGAATGCTTTTTGCAGATTATTAAGTACACAGGTCAAAAATCAAAAAGATACACATTATAAGCCAAAAGTTGTCTGAAATACGTTAAGTGTAAAATGGGGATATGACTATAATATATAACAGATTGTGCCATTATTCGAATGTGCTCAGAAGTTTTAATGCTTTACGTTCATACCTCTATCGAGACCCACACAGGTACCAATACTTTGTACACCTGTATGTAGCGCCAATTTCTGAGTTATGAAGATAATTGGATTTTCATAGTCGAATAGCCAAAAGAAATGGGATTCCTTCCTTTAAATCATAACAATTAAATTAGAAAAAATAAGGCTAATATAATTGCTTGAATATGATATTTGTTTGATTGCCTTCAATTTGACTAAACATTCTGAATGGTATTTACGTTCTTGTGGCTTTATATTAAATTCAGGTTTATGTTTCATAGGTTTTTTTAAATCGAATTTGTAAAGCTAATTATCTTTAGGGTCATTCAAAACTTAAAAAACCCATTAGGTTGAAATTTGCACCCAGACAAGTTTATTTACGACTATACGCATAAATAAAAAAAATATCTGTAATGAAAGAGATAGAAGCGGTTAACTCAAAAGCGGCTCGGAAAGCGTTAAATGCCGCAGCGGTATTCAGAAACTCCTATCAATGGATGAAATCCGATAAATATCTACGATAAAATCGCTTTTAGGGGACTGAAAGCAAAGTGAAGATGGATTTAATCCGCTTGTGTAAACATAAGAAGACACTGCCAGGGACGCGCCGGTGTCCTGCAAATAAGGAATACAATATTCTTTCTCCTAGCTAACTAAAGTGAAATGTGACGTGTAAAAGGCGCTTTCCATTGGGGCAGATTCATTCGTGATAACGGCAGTGGCAATTTACAGCTGTTAAAACTCGCACTCTCTCGAGCTTGGAATAGAAACGGGTCATCATAGCCTGTTACAGTGCGTATCCGATGGATACTTATGTCTTCATGTGCTAATTGTGTAAACAGCTTATCGCTAAGTTACGAGCTTTTAAAATTAGTGGCTAAAGTGTTGTAAGATTCACTCATTATTTGTTGCGAAGAGCAACGCGAATATAATCAGTTGGGTGTGGGGTGGAACAGTTTGGAGCAGTCATGTCTTTTAAAGGATACGAGTAACCGCCCAAATTTATACCCATGCAGATGACATTTGATATATACATGTGCTTTAAATTACAATATTATCAAGTTTATTCGTTAGAACTACAGAAAAATTAGGGAGTTTGTTATTACATCCAACAAGAAAATAAACACGATGATTATTATGTAACATTTTTTCTTATTTCACTGGAAAGTGTTTTTTTTGGGGGGGAACTAACAGAAAATACCACTTATATTCTTCTTTAATAATTATTTTCCAAACCAAAGAAGAACTAAATATAATATTTTATTAATACTGACCAGCGCGCACAAGTGTTATTAAAATATCAATGCGATTTCAAACCGGCAACCTCTATATTACTAGCACGGCCCCTCTTGCCAACTGAGACAGGGTTGGTAGAAGCGCATAGATAATAAGCTATAGATATTTATAGTCCAAGATATTTGAAATAACCCGGGAATAAATAAGCCCATAGCTCATTTTTAATGATAGTTTCCTAATGCGGGAGAAACAAAATATCAAATTTCCCAACGGTATTACTTCTTGTGTAATTTGAGGAATAAGGGGTAATGTTTGTCCAATGGTCAAATTATAAAATGTGCAAATGGATACCATCAGTATTTTTGTGTGATGTCATAAGGCTTAAAAATGTACAGTTTGTCTATATACCGATTGTAAGGTTTCTGCTTATAAGGAATAACGGGCAGGTCAGCATTGATGGTGGAATTGTTCAAAATGCTCCGATCCTTTCACAAGTACCTAGAAGATTTTTCCAACAGGAGTACCACATTCTTAGTGGAGAGCATCAGAACGGTATATTTACAACACGAAATTCACAATCATTGACATTTGAACTACTCATTCTCCCAGGTAGAGAAGGGTGATTTTTTTTTAGATTTCATATTATAATATTGGTGTATTTGCGGCGATAATTATAAATACTATTATTAATAATATATTTGAGATGATATGTGGATTCAAATAAACGTGTACAAGAAAGCAGGTTAATTAAATAATTTAAAATGTTCCGGCTTTTCAGCGATATCTCTCGGAACCCATGTTTTTGCGATATTTTTGCCATCAAACTCATTAACGCGCGTTCTCATCTCAAATTCGCGGTTTAATTGTATTGTTTAAGTACCATAAAATCCAATTGAGCAATGTAATAAAATAGCGTCAGACAATCCCTGTGTATTCGAAGAAATGTCTAATACATAGGTTAAAATTTAGAAGACGCAATGCAATTAACTTGGATGGCGGTTCCAATAGACAAAAAGGCATTTCTTTACGTGTCGAGTACGTGTACGCCTCGTGTGCCGCATAAACCGCCTTTTTGGATTTAATCACGGGACACTTTGGATATCTGGAATCATATTTAGGCTCCATTCATTTAAAATATGACAATGAGTTTAAAGGCTGACTCGGAGATTTTGAAATAGATTGTTTGAGTAATAAATTAAAAATAGTCAACTAGAACTAAAGCTAGTAATCTAAAATGCACCATTCTTAAGTTTGAGATGACTGTCAATTTTAGCTTTTGAGCAGTAAACATTCTAGTATGGATGATCCGAAATTTTATATTCAAGTTGTGAGTTCCTATATGAAGGACTTCGATTTGAGCTTAGCTATTTCACACATTAAAAGTATATAACAAGCATATGATATGCAAAAAAACCCGGACTTTTTGAAAATTAGGGCGCCTATCGTGAAACTCGACGGGGGGGGGGGGGGGCAGCCTTTAAATAAACGAATGAACCAAAAATAATTATAAAAGAATTACGGCGTTGTGTTGGTTTTGATTACATGAGAAAGAAACAGGCCAGAAAACAATGGACATATATGGTCTTGAAAGATACACTGTCATGTAATTTTCAAAATGTCGATTCTTGATATAACTCGAGGGACGTATTCGAGGTCTTTCCTATCACACCCGTGTCGCTATGGCTTCCTTACGCCTGGTTACGTTGGATTGAACAACGCACACAAAGACATTGCTGAAATTGCGTGACAATGTTGATAAAGAATAATCAAATACTCCGGACCCAGAGAGATAGCTTAGGGGATAGTAAATAAACGATGAGCAAACCCCAGAGACTCACGGGACAGAGAATGACAAGCAGACAAATAGGAGGGAAAAGAACAACTTTTAAACAAATAACTTTATCCCATTATTAAAAAGAAAAATAGACAGTTCAGTATATATTTAGTGTTATTACAAAAGAGGAAGTGACGAACTCTACTTTGTCTCCCTACTCCCGTTACTTTAAACCCAGTCCGAGCTCTCTCTCTTCCTTCTTTCTCTCTCTCTCTCGCCTTCCTCTCTCTCTCTCTCTCTCGCCCAATTTAGCTCTGTAACTTTGTATAAATAATATGGGTTAATCAATACCCTCATCTTCTTAAACGAGCATTGACTGCGTTGAAAAAATGCAATTCTGATTTGAATAATAGTATAAAAAATAATGCATATATATTGGTAAGAAAAATGGAAAGTGGCTATATTTCATTCGGTCTTGCAAACTGATGCGCAATATTAATCATTACCTGGAAAAATAAAACCATCGTATTTAACGAGTGGTTTATGATGATATAGAAGGATCTGATCAATGAACGATTAAGGTCCCCAGGAAAATGAATGTTGCAATCAAGCATAAAGGAGGTGTCTGTGCAACCAGTAATGGGCGGCATGCAATAACAGACGGGTCGTAGACTTCCTACGAAGTGCACGAGACAAAATCATGTGCAACGAACAAGCATGAATTATAGGAGGGAAATATTAGTTAGTAAAATAACACGTGAATAACAGGTTTGAAGTTGCTGAGCAAATTGCCTTTAAAAGGGCGGCTCTTCTTCAAATGATCTTTCATCGTTAATGCATAGCGTTCAATGGAATTTATACCAGTCTTTCTTCTTCTACAAAGATAAAATACGAACCTTTTGATTAAGGGAAATTTTCACTATTGTGCCTTCGCAATAACCAAATTGACGTTGCGAGTTAACGTTTTTCATGGCGAGAAGGCGTCTTTCATTGCAATGTATGACAGGGATGAAAGGAAACAAAATTGCATAAGTACACCCAGAATTTTTGAAAAGGGTTCATGAAAACATAGTAATGTTTTTATCAACATAAATGATTTTTGAAACATAAGTTCTATCGTTTATCGGTTTAAATGAAAAAAACACGGAATGATATTTCAAATACCTGAACTGAAATCAGTCATTTTTTTTATAGAAAAGAAAATAAACACATTGTATAATTCTCATCTAATAAGGAAGATGAATAACCCAAGAGGATTATATACATACATTAACTTGCACCGTTTTTCGGATTCCTCCAGTTTCCAACACATATACATGAATAGAAAAAAAAAAATTGTGGCAAAGATTGCAGAATGAACCTTACCTTTGACAATCCCTGAATCATTGTTGTTGTTTTAATGAAAGCGAATCTATATACTTCCACGTGTTGAAAAAATGAAGAAATGGAGATGGAAAAATGGGCCAGATATGACAAATTTTAATAAGCACATGTTCTTTTTTCCCCCATTCCAATGGGATGTATAGTACGTTACCAAGATATTACCTCAAAGGTGTAATAAGAGATTTTGGGGCACCCAATATTGTCATAATAGTAATTTCATTAGACACTCAATGATTTCTTACCTTCATCATTTGGCAACAGAAATGTCTTAAAAAGAGAGAAAAAAAATAATTTGATTTGCATTGCATTTCTTATATGTATTTCAATTTAAAACATAGGCTGAATTTCGTATTGCTCTATAACAAAAAAAAAAAATTGGGAAATTTCCAATATTTGACTCCCAAAGAAACATTCTCGCTTAATATTAATCCTTTGCAGATGGGAATATTTTTGGGGGGATGAAAGTTTTACATCCAGGTAAAAATCAGTACTTTCAACTTTAAGGATACCTGATATGTGAAATCTCTCGAGTTGCCAAAAAAAAAAAAGCACCTTTAATGTACGCATAATACGTGGTATAGCATTATGAGTCAGAAGTGAGATTTTCACTCGCAATCATTCAATTTCTGTCATTTATATTGTGGAACTGGCCTATTAAATGTTCACACAACAAAAGCCCACCCAATTAATCCTGATGGTGTAAATGAAAAGGGTTTTCAAACCCTATACTCTACTACTTGTAAATCCGTTAAGATAAAGATAATCCCACATAAGGGACTAAACTTTTTGCCATATCTAACAATGGGGGAAGATCTTTTTTAATTGCTCTGCAAACAGGTGAGGAATTGGTGTTTGGATTTGTGGGTCATATCAGTTGGGCACATTGGTATAAATAGATGAAGTTATTAATCCGTCGTTGAAATAATACTCCAGAAGTTTACATTAAGTTTACAATGGCAATCATGATATTGTACATTGTAACGTTCTCCTCATCAAACAACAAGTTTAATGTGTAAAACCCATAGGAATAGAGAAAAGGGGTGTGCTACAAACCTGTCCATATCTAAGCGTATTTTCCCGTCGATTTTCTTTTCATTTTTTTTTTTCAATAAGTCTTCTGAGTAGTTAGATTAGATGTGTTTACCAATTAAAAAAAAAAAAAACCATTCGTTTTTTTTTTTTTTTTTTTTTTTTTTTTTTTTTTTTTTTTTAATTTTAGGCTTTTATTTTTTTTTGATTCACGTAGGGCGGGGGGGGGCTGGGGCCAAGTGCGTAAATTTTCTTAAATTTTTTTCTTTTTGACACTGGGATGGACTGGGGGTTGAATGAAATTTAATAATGAAATGGGTTTTTGCTGACAAATCCATTACTATTCAACATTCATTGCACGCAAAAGCGCGCTAAAATAAAAATGTTTTTGCCATTTAGAACTAAAATCATATTACTTGTAATTAGTAAAAAAAGAAAAAAAATAAACGCGCGAAGCGCGCGGAAATTTAACCATGTGTAATTACACTATTATTGAAAATATGAGGTTGATTTTTGATTGAAAATCAAAAAAACACTGAATGGGCGTCAACATCGGGGAATGATCGTATTGACCATCCCCTCATCAAAATATTTTGGGGGGGATTATCCCCCACCCCCCCCCGGGATTTACGCCTATGGGCTGGGGTTTTGTTTGCCCTCTTGAGATGTTATTGATTCTGTGGGTACAAAATGCCGTCCTCTCCCGAACAGTGGACTGTGTGTCCAAAAATGTTTTGGAAGTCCTCACTTCGCTTTTGATTACTATAAGGTGGTTAAAGAACATCACTTTCGATGTGTGAGAGAACAATGCATTTTACAATTAAACATTTAATTAATGGCACCGGATAAAGAATTTCCTACTCTCCTTTATATAAAGTCTGTTTATGGTTAATGTTCAAGCAATACGAATCTTAACTCACAAAGGCCAAAAGTCTAAGTACATGACAACTGTTGGGCTCGTGTTTCCACAACTAGGCGAGTTGGTCATGTGAGATTACTTGCCTCATTGGGTGGATCGCCATCGCCCCCCTTCGATGCCATTACAATAATACATGTCGTGGTTTTATTTTATATTTAAAGATGAGTGACCCGATCGACCGCTCGTCCGCCCACTTTAGTTCACCAAAAAGTTTGGTATCAGAAAGAAAGTTCACATTTTCCTCATTACTCAGTGAAATTTGATAGGGCCAATGAATGCTATGCTTCTTTTGAATGTTATAAAACAGAAACGACTCCAATGTTTGTATATCCTATTTATTAACACACGCTGTCTATGGGCCAATTTAGTAACACTTCTGTTTTCTTTCTAATCTCCAACCGCTCCACGTGTACAAATGTCATAATGAAAAAATCAGGACCATAATCGGGTTCACCTACCTTTAAATCGCCCTTTGTAAGCATCCCCTAAACAGAATTTGATGACCATACGTATCTAATCGGCACGACTGACGCGAGAACTCCGTCTAAAAGCCGTTACTTTCAAATAACGGGCACCAATTCAATAACTACAACACGGAATAAAAGCAATATTAGGTGTATCCAGCCATGTGTAAATGTCCACTTACATATCGCCAGAGGAAGCAATGCCCGTTGCACTTAAAACAATCGTTATAATCCGATGTTTGGATAATGTTTGGATTTTAGAAAAAACCTCTTAATGCATTTGGAATTTCTACTGACCATCTGGGCATCTCACGCGCCATCTTTTAAGTACATCTACGTGTCCGGAATTAAAACTTACAATCGCATTGCCGAGGGGCAGGGATTTTTGCAGTGAGAGATTTTTGATGAAAATTATCGCCGCCATGTCAAAGCCATTTCAAGTGTTTTTGCAGTTATCAAATTTGCATATAGAATTCTGGCATGTTTCAGAGAGTGCACTTTTGTAATAAAAAAAAGCTCCGTATTGAGTGACCTCTCATACTGCATGCATAACTACGGGCCACTATCACGTAACAAGTCGTGACAATTAAGTGTTTCTTGTAAACACTTCTTGTACACCAGATTCTTTCAATTCTTTCCATTTAAATTTGTTTGAAATTCCTTTTTAATACCAGACACCGATAGAAATCAATGTACTTGCACGACTGACAGTAAAATACTGTAATTTGAAGGACCGGTCTTCATTCAATATGAAATAGATATTATGTGTTTGGATTTTCCACATACACTGGACAAAGGCACAAATACGTTTGCAATAAAAATGGCAATTTTTTTTTTTTCCTTCTGGCAGCTGGATGCATCCTCTACTACTAACTACTAAACCACAGTTTTAAATCCGTTTTTTAATCCCCGTGCACGGGGTGGCCGGATTCAATCGTCACATCGCAGCAACGCCCTTACTCCCTTCCTTCCATTTTCCCCGATTCAGTCAATCTCCCTCCTCACCCAATCCTCCTTCTCCTCCTCCACTTGCTTCTTCCATGTCTTCTTTGGACGTCCCTTCCATGCTCCTCAACCTCTCACTCGACTCAAAAGCCCTTCTTAACACATGCTTCGTCAATCCTCCTCACACATATGCCCATACCAACTACACCTTCGCTTCCCAACCGTCATCGCCTCTCCCAACCCACATCTGCATTAAGTCCTCAGTCTTCATCCTGTCCATCAATTCAAACCCTCACAGCTCTCATCATTGCTCTCTCTGTACTCCTCAAAATCCCCACCTCATTTTCGCTCAGACTCCAAAGACTCCACCGTTTCATTCACCTCCCATACCAGCTCCTGATCTCCACAACTCAATACACCAATCCCTTGTCATCTTGTTCCCTTGCAACACTCTCCACATTTTCTAAACTTCACCCACCCTACCTCACTCTAGCTTGGTCACAGCCCTCGCATCCACCACCCCCACCTACCTTAACCTCCCCCTAGGTCTTGGACCTCCTTCCTTCCCTGACTCCAACCGTCGTCACCATCTTTCTTTTCCTCCTCCAGTTTCCACCACCCTCAGCTCCCTTCTCCGCATCTTCCTGCACACAAAATCTCTTGCAAACTAGGGGCCTCGATCGTAATTTTATCAAATCTGTAAATGACAGGCATGTACTAAATTATTAAAGTACACCCTGTTCAGTGTGAAGTAAAAACTGGACAAATGGTAGAAAAACAAGTTTGGAGGTACGAATTTTCTTCGCGCCTTCATGCCTAAATTGCTTACAGTCAAATTCGCAATCAAAGCGGTCGAGAGAAGAAGAACGCAAAGGCAGTAATTATCACTTACACAATACAGATAACAAAGTATCGGTTAGCAATGTTGAAAAATGCAAAACATTAATTAAGAGACTTGGTTAAGAGACATTGATTACTCATTTTTTTACTATACGTGCTAAGCTTGAGTGTTTTTTCAAATCATGAACACTGCCAAACCACTGTAACTGATGAAGATTGTAATCTGTGGAAGAGTCTGAAGTACTTCGGTTTTACATTTTTAAAAATTCTGGACACCATTTTTGTTTTTAACTTCCTAAATGCTGTTTTTACAATACACAAATACATAATGACGTCCATCATTAATTATTTATAGTACAAGTATAATCCGAGGTTTGTGGCAACTTCAAAGCAAATTCGAATCGATGTTCTGTTTAGGTGCAAAGCGTTTATCGGGGTGTTTCCGTAATTTGACCAATCTGACTCACTTTTTTTCTGACACAGAAAAGGTGGGTCAAATGGGTCACCTTACAGAAACACCTGTTTTTCGGCGGTTGTATTGGTCTTCTATGAAAAGGCTTATTATTGTAGATTTTCTTCATATTCCATCATGCCTTGTGAAACGACACCGGTATTTTGGATTGGTGGCATAAGAAAAAACATCAATATCTATTGTTAAAATTCGTTTATTCAAACTCGGTTTTCATTCATGACCAATATCTGGAGTGGGTCGGTATCCACCAGTAGAAAAGCTATGACTCAGCAATGGCCGCTTCCCTTGCCCTTTTATAGACTATTCTTAATTCAGCTGTGAAAATGTAAGCAATTGCATTTGTTGATGCCCGGTGTCATATAATACAGTGTCCGTGTGACTGAGTGTCCTACCACCCATCTTCTATTGTGTTTCTCAGTTGAGTGTTGTATGCAAAGAGGTTCTATATAGATAGAGAGGCAAAACGTTACGTAATCTTTAGAAATCATCGTCTCGCATGTTTTGCCGACCACAAAGAAAACATAGAGTACCAACAATAGAAAGCAATGGCTGCCTCCGCTTCTTCACATATGTGGGTGCGATTTGTATATACACTAATCGGTAGTGATACAAATTGATGTATGTGTAGAGGTGGCCAGGTGTAATAATAGTGCATCTGGATCATTGTGCTCAGATACTCTTTTTTCTCATAATGCAATGCGCGCTTAGGTGAAAAGATGTATTCATTGAGCGGTTTATTTAAATCAAGACGAATGACGTGTCATTTCATTCGTGTTGTGGCCATGGGTAGGACAAAATTTAACCACCCAATAGCACCCAACATCCACAACTGATATTTTAGCGTATTGTTGTATCGAATGGACATTATGTGGTATACACGCACCCAAAACTAATAAATATTCAGTGCAATATTCAAAATGTCAGCGCCCAGCACGTACGGACTGTTTGAATGGGCTTCACCCCCTTGGTTGTATGGCATCATTTGTTTCAGCACTGTACCCAAATGGCCTCGTATACAAGTCACGGTTTATTCCGTACATGTGCCTATGGTAGCTAGCCCACTCTCTCATGGGGGACAATCAGTTTCTTTATACCGGGTTTAATTTTTAAGTGAACCAACGGTAGTTACGCACGGCGTATTGAAGTATTGATGTTAGGTTGAAGCGCTCGCGTCATACCCGCGTTTTGCTACTTTCGCGCGCGCCTGCGTACGTTGCGTCTCATTGCGTATGATCGTTGCGTTCAACGGGTTTTCGATTGTTGTCACTGGGTGGTGGCAGTCTTTTCTTGTGTATTTAGGCCGTTTAAGCATCGCGAAATTGGGTTAACGATGACCCTTAAATGATAAAGCTGTTTAAAAATGAGAATAAAGGTATGATTTTGGGAACCGGTACTCTCTTTACGACGAATTGACCCGGCGACACCATTATTTTTGCGTGGAGGAACTGGCCTTCGGCCTCGTTCTTCCACTTAAAATAATGGTATCGCCTTGGGTTCAATTCGCCGTAAAGAGAGTACCGGTGTAGAAGTAATTGTTGTCCCGGCTTACTCATATTCCGGAACAATGGTGCACAATAGGTCAATCGATTCAATTGACTCGCAACTGCAACATTAGTTTCACGCTTTATTCCGTTACGTCTATGGAGCCCGCCCGGACTGTGGCTCCGCCCGGCTATATCTGCTTTTCACACTTCACATCCGGGTTCCCAAAATCATACCTTTATCTCGAACTTTTATTATCATGTTTATTGCTTTCTCAAATTTCGTGTTTATTTTTTGGTTTTGGACTTTATATTTTGCAAAGTACTTTTCTCAAGCCTGAAAACTTAATCCAACGGTGTTTTAAATTCCTTCGTTAAGACAAAATTACTCATCGGTAAGGTTATCGATGATGATCACGTAATTGCATTTTACAGCAGTTTATTAGTCGGCCGATTAGCAAACGCTATCAGGGACTTACTCACCACAAATGACAATCAGCAACTACCTACTATACTAGGTCAAATTAGCTCAAATCCAGGGTGTAAGATATAATTATCACCTAATGCCTGCAATGTGACAAAACTATTCTAACGTGAGAGTCGTATCCCGACTTACAAACATTGTATCTTTGTTAGTTTCATTTATTCCGTAAAGGCGTAAAACACACATTTGAATGCATTAAAGCACTGTGAAGTAGGTGTTTATAGAGGCATTTGATATATAACCCTTACCGCGAATGCTATTGTATTGAAAAATATTTAATTGAAATCGTGTGATTACTAAGTTTAATATTATTTCCTATGCAGTTTAATACAACATACAATTAGAGCTAAATAGTCCGTGAAGTGTAGTTCGCTGTACTGTGATAATAAACTTTAAGGTAAACCATCCTGATTGAAGGAATTGCTATCGGCAATGGCGTCCCTAGATATGTTTCTAATGTTGTGTTTTACACTCATAGCCCAAGGATAAATTAAGACGTAGGAAGCTATTAGTGCAAGCGAGGACTGAAATGGACCAAGAAAATCTGATATGATGTTTAGAATATTAGAATTGACGGTTAAAATAGGCAATGGTCATTGTAATCTACAATCAATCCACCCAAATAAAAACACTATGAGTAATTCTCTTTTGTAAGACATTTCGAGAGAATCCATCGTATTTTCACATGTATTTCGTGAAAAAAGGAAACCGGAGGATTTACCTTTCAGAACTTGGGTATTTATCGTCTGTTTGTAGTCGTTTGTTTTATCCGATCCTTCTCAATGAGAATCTAAACAGCACCTGTCAGCGAATAATGTAAAGGAGCTTTAAGGGACACAATGGCATGAAAAAATATTCAGACATATCAAATGGACCCTTACTGAAATCACTTCCACAAATTTGAAAACAATTTGGATGTTTGCATTCTGTAAAATCAGTAAAACAGCAAGAGTTAGTGGCAGTTCGTGGCAATGGAAAATCAAGGTGCTGCCGGAATCTACAGTGTACCTAGCATTTTTTGTGACGATTCAAAAACCCTGAGACTGGGATTCAGACATGGTACTTCAACCTTATAGTAAGATATTGATCTGACAAGTGAAAGGTGGATTAGCCGGGATTAGCACATATATAATATCAATGGTCTGCCAGCTGATAACTGCATGCTTTTCAAGTTTGGCTAAGAAGAGAAGCTTACAAGGAAATAATATTAGGTTTGATCCTTGTGGAATCCTAAATGTAATGGGGAAATTGACTAATGCACATTGTAAACATAAGCATGTCAATATTTAGTTAAATTGACTATTGTCGGATAAGAACTTAACCGGAAATAACAATGTCCCCTTATAAATGTTTGTCCTCGCACCTTTTTGCAAAAATAAATTATTTTCCTTAAATTCAATTTTTAAAATTATAAATATTTATATTCTGAGTATTTAAATACTGATAATGTTAATGTGAACATAAAACACATCAGACACTAGCCTCAAACGCAAGTCAAAAGGTCAAACCTAATGAAATGCCGGTGTAAAAGGAGATGTAGTCCTTCGGGCTCACGGTCCGGGAATAATGGTGAACAATAGGGTAATCGATTCAGTTGACTCTTCACGCAACGTTAGTTTCACGCTTTATTCCGTTGTCGTCTATGGAGCCCGGACTATGATACCTGCCGGACTATGATTACTTTCACACCGGCTTAAAGGTCCCAGGAAATGCAAATATAATTGATGTGGTTTGTGTCAAGTCTACAATGAGGGACGAGAAAGCATTCAATATTTGGGTTGGTGATGACATCATTAGTGAAACTATTGATTTTTCAGAGAGTAATAGAAAATTCCAGGTGACTGGTGTGAATCTTTTCATGGCACTGACTGAAAATCAATAGTTTCACTAATGATGTCACTGGTAGTGTATTCTTTTTTGTGGCCCTGTTTATTGGAATGAATGCCCCGTAAAGATTTGGAGTAGGTTTATTATCTCATTTCCTGGGACCTTTAAAAGGAGATGTAGTCCACTTGGGGCCATGATTCACCTAACCCTTTAATTTGTATTTTAAAAATGCCAAATTGGCAGCCTCCTTT
Organism: Ophioderma brevispina; assembly: GCA_023653785.1. Classification (NCBI taxonomy): domain Eukaryota; kingdom Metazoa; phylum Echinodermata; class Ophiuroidea; order Amphilepidida; family Ophiodermatidae; genus Ophioderma; species Ophioderma brevispina. The sequence continues at coordinate 42,624 of JAMKCH010022618.1, read as the reverse complement.
TTTTAAATTAAGACCGGGGGTCTAAGAGTATAAGTTTCAAAGGTCTTTCCACGTGCACAGTGTGAGGATCAACTATTTGTTTTATTTATATCACCGTTTCTTTAATTTGATGGAAAAGCACTCTTGTAAAGTTACTTCAGGTTATACGTATTAATAATCATTTACGTCTGAAGACATACAATAAGAGATAACAAAGTAGACATCGAATGCCGTAATTGCCTGACTCACAGTGCATAATAGATATTAAACAAATACATCACAATTATTAGAGAGATGCTTCAGTGGTGCATAAAATATGCAAGGCTTAGAGCGATGCTTATACTCTCGCGGGAAGGTAAGGTGTCAATAAGAGAACAGGTAAAGATGAAGGCGAGAGGAAGAGATAAAGAGAAAGAGAGACAGAGAAAGAGGGAGGGAGAGAGAGAGGGAAAGGTGAAGACTTTTTTTCAGAATCGTAGATTACACTTTTGAGTATACTGGAACTTCTGAAATCTTAACTTACTTGTGCGGCTGGAATTAGATTGACATTCCAGCCAGGTTCCAGAATCCAGATACTGTTACGACCCCCATTTTCAGCATCACTCTCACCCAAAGACCCCATTTAAAAAAACAATGTCACCCAAAGACCACATAATTAGAAAATTTGACCACTGCCACCTAAAGACCCCTATTTGGGGTGAAATATTTGCACAATTTTCTAGAGAGACCCCATCTTTTGCAAATTTGTCACCCAAAAAACTATTTAGTATATTTTCAGCGTATAAACCGTGACCTGCCATAGCCATAAGACTTCGTTATTAGGTTATTTAAAGTAACATCTGAAACACTCGACTTCAAGTAAGAAACACAAAATGGCTCTAGATTTACTTGTGCTTTATAAGAGTTGTAGATGTGCAAGAGAAACTAGACAAGTTGAAAGAGGACAAATCCCAGGACCAGACAAATTGCACCCAAAGGTATTGAAGGAGTGCAGTGCGGAGTTGGCAAAACCTCTTTACCTGATTTTCAGGAAATCACTAGATGGCGGAATCTTCCCTAAGGACTGGAAAAACGCCGTGTTACTCCTATATTCAAGAAGGGTTCCAGACTCAAATCCAGTAACTATAGACCAGTCAGTCTGACTTGCATTCCATGCAAAATAATGGAATCACTTATCAAGGACAATATGACTGAATTTGTCTAAGAACATAACTTTCTGTCTGACAAACAGCATGGGTTCTCTGAAGGGAAGTCTTGTTTGACCAACCTACTTGAGACACTGGAAGTCATAACAAGTGACCTAGACAATGGAAATGGAGTGGACGTTATCTTCCTGGACTATCAAAAAGCGTTCGACTCAGTTCCACACCGTAGACTTATAAAGAAGCTGCAGGCATATGGTTTTGAAGGAAAAATAGTCCAGTGGATTGAAAGCTTCCTTGTAGGAAGCACCCAAGTAGTCTCAGTCAGAGGTGCAGACTCCTCGCATGCAGACGTACTGAGTGGAGTACCCCAGGGGTCGGTACTGGGTCCACTATTGTTCATCTTATATATGAACGATCTACCAGAACTTGTCGAATCCAATGTACAGATGTTTGCGGACGATACTAAGATGTTTACGACTATTGCCAAACTAGAAGATGCCTGTAAGATACAGAACGATATTGATGCACTACTGGAATGGTCCAATAAATGGTTATTGCGATTCAATGCAGAAAAATGTAAAACCATGCACCTGGGATTCAACAATCCAAAATGTCAGTACATTATGAGTAATGTCAAGCTTCGTGAAATTGAACAAGAGAAAGATCTTGGTGTGTATATCTGCAATGACTGTAAACCAAGTGTCCAATGTACCAAGTCAGCCCAGAAAGCCATGAAGAGTCTGAGAGTAATTAAACGTACATTCAAGTATATTAATCAAGACAGCTTCACAGTGCTATACAAGACCTATATCAGATCTCATCTTGAATACTGCATCCAGGCTTGGAATCCGAGCATAAAGAAAGATATTGACACCATAGAAAGAATACAGAGAAGAGCAACCAAACTGGTTCCAGGTTTAAAAGAGCTCAGCTATGAAGAAAGGCTAGAGAAGTTAGACTTGACTACTTTAGAAAGAGAAGGCTGAGAGGGGACATGATTGAAACTTTCAAAATTCTTCATGGCTTTGACAAGATTGACCCTAGCAAATTCTTCAAGTTCTCAAATACTGGGACACGAGGACACAATATGAAGCTGTTCAAGACAGGATTAAACAAGGCACTAAACTGTAGGAAAGAGTTTTTCACCCAAAGAGTGATCAACACTTGGAACAGTCTACCAACATATGTTGTCAATGCTAAGTCTGTGAATTCCTTCAAGAGTAAGCTTGATAAATTCTGCAAGAGTATGGGTCCAAAAGTCAAACAGATGCCTTAATACATCTCCCATTACATCGTAAGTGGAAGGTAAGGGACTTGTAAAGTGCGGTGTTAAATTTTAAAGACGAGTATTTAATATTTAACATTTATCACCCAACACTAAGCCGTTCAGCTTAAACTACGTGCTTAGTTGGTTCATTCTTTTGATCACAAAACCAAATTGAATTTTGTTTTAAATTATAGATGAATATAGGTGACGTGCCTTGCCCCGTTCCAATCTATAAACATCATCGTTCGAAACAATTATTCAAAAGGAACCAATATAAAAACAACAGTTATAAATTATAAAATATCTAAACACTCATAATTCATTCAGTGTGTTAGACTGCACCGCTGACAGTAACCCTGAACGTCAGACGAGACACGCGCCGTCCAGAAGGATCGTCATTTCAACCAATCAATGTTACATTCAATGTTATTTCAAACAAACTCTTATGTATTATCTCGTAAAAAAGCAGGTGCAGTGAACATATTAGGTATTACTTTGATTGGAATAGAAGCAAGTACGGAATTTCAAGGTGCAAAGTAACTCAAACTCGACTTGCTCCAATCCTACTATTCGATTATTCGCTGTCCTTTTCCACTCCATCCACAACAAACAATGCACAAGAAGTGACTATAAACGGGCCAAAATGTCCTTCAAAGTTTAAACATTAATGGCAAAGTGTTTAAAGATTTGCCTTCTTTTGTATATCTATCATATTCTGCTAATCTCCTGGTTAAAGGTATGTTCTTTCTCTTTGCATTTTTCATCATTGTGAAGAGAAGATGTTTTTAAAACAAAATGTTATTTGCAGCCGGTTGTAATTGCCAATATATTACACCAAGAGAAAAGATATGAAAGGGTTTGTTTCGATGGCATCGTTGATCAGTTTAGGATTTAAGTCATTAAATATGCAAATAGAAAAAAACGCCTGAGTAAAAGTTTCAATCTCCCATTCTTAAATGATAAATTAAAAATATAAAAACCTTGTTAAGAAAAGGTTTCAAATTATAGAAATATGTTTTGATAGCCGCTACTTACGTTTCTTAAAATTGGCGATCATGTACCATGGCAACGCCTTCGCAACCCTTTAATCCACACCTTTTCCAATTAAACACATGCATATTAGTTATAACAAATTTCAAGAATAATGCTGCAAATTGTTAGATTCTGCCGCCAAGGCTCGTGGAGCCTCGTGGTGCTAAGCAAGCTATATGTATTGTATCATTTAGAAAAGGAGCCAAACATTAATTTAGTTTCTTGCAAAAATGTCAAACCGCCGAGCCGCGAGATGCGCCTTTTAACCGGAGATCGTTATCATGATTCGTATTACCCTCACGTATAATATATCCGGAGTATAGCATGGTGGAGTAGTCGACAGTCACCGCATACTTACGTCATCACCGATATATCTGTGAGCAAAGTTGCTATTTATTTCCCCATTTCAATACGTCACGTTGGCATTTCTTGGAATCTGTGCTTAATATTGTCGGCGAACGGGCTTTACTTTTCCAAGATGGGATTTCACAGACTGTCTAATGGCAAAGATACGCTAAAACTTTTGGTCATGTGGCTTGTAACGGTCGTTAACTAGAGATACATCTCTTGTATTTAGAATTATTTTGTGATGTTTGAAGCTGCCTTCAGAAGGTCCATTCATACTTTTTACTTGACACATTGCAGTGCAGTGGCACAATGGATGAAAAAATCTCTGACTCAAAGCACCCAATACTCCCGCCAAAAAAGCTAAAACCCCACTGACCACAAGGAACTCTCCCATAAAATTTGGCTCATTATAGGGGAACATCATCACATTTAAGGGCAAACAAGTTTTTGAAATACGCCACCATAATGCTTATTTAGCTAATTAGCATAAACGCGCACTGATATTTATTCAATTACATATATTTTTGGGGCAAAAACAATTTCGCGCAAAAGTGGCGCTCCAAAACGAATCCTGGGTCGACACAATGGTGCAAATGCCTCTAGATCGGGTCAAGGGTCTGGCAGTTACAGGCGGACACAGGAGGACAGCCGGTTACACACCACCAACGCCGCCCCGACATATTTTGCTAGGACAATAAGCCTTCTGCTAAATCGCTAGATGATAATCCACACTCCTGGACGAACTGTAACCTTAAGTTGCATGTCATCAAACAGCGATACTGTTTGGAGCACATCTATGTGTCCGGGTCATTTTTTAAGCATTTGAAAAGTAAGCTTTCATTTCTTGTGCAATTTAACACTATTTTAATATTCTTTTAAACAACAATTCTTTGACCTGTTAGTTAATACTGGAACTATTAGTGTTCCCGATGTACCCCGAGGAAAATGACTACCAATCTGACCATCACCAAAAAAAGGAGGTGGCGTTAGCGTTATATGTCTTGTTAGATCTAAGAGCAATATCCCACTAAATACAACGCAGGGGTCGATCCGTGATTTGTGAAAAGAGTAAAAAAAATAGCATATAGGGATTCAGGGATATAATACATATTTACAAATAGCCCACCCCCCCCCAAAAAAAAAAACCCCCAAAAGTGATTAATTTATCAACACGAAGATAAAAAAGACCAGGTATACAGAGGCTGATCTTGTTTTGCCAACCCCCACACCACTAAAATTATTTTCAATAACGGGGTCATTTTGACCCCCCGTTCTGAGTCAAATATGCCGACTAAAAATGGGGTTAAAATATTGCCGCTTTTGTGGTCCAAAAACGTGTGAAATTATCCTTTTTGGGTCATATTTGACCCCATTTTTTTTAGTCGGTAATAGGTGACTTGGTGTTTTTAGTGTACATGCCATAAGGCCCAGTTTCTATTGGCTTACCGGTGGCTCAATGCCCGTGACCTCCTTTCTGCCGTTTCTACCATTGTAGGGCCGTGTCCTAATATGTTACTTCCTCAGAATTAACATAATCTGCCGATTTTTTTTGATAGTGCACTATCGATTAGAGTAAGGGAATGACGCTCAACCTTAAGTGCGGTATCACAATACGGTATAGCGCCATCTCTGGCGAAACTTTTGTAGAATGTTTTGATCAAGCACTCATTAACCATGTTAACCAGTCATAACGAGAGTGCTTTCAAAATTCAAAAGCTTTATTCGCAATTTGATAGAGGTTCGGTTATAATTAGGCTGGCAGGTGATTTCAAACTCCAGTTGATTTTGGGAAGCTGTAAGAACGGATCATATTACCACAGGAAACTGAGATTGACGTAACAGTGAGCTGGAATCAATCATGATGGAACGCTACTAATTAGGCCGACACGAATCACTAAATAATGTAAATATTTTCTTGAAAGAACATTTCGACCAGCTCGGAAATGTATACTTTAACGGCCGTTTACGCCCAAGTAGGTACTTGGATTTTTTTGAAGAAAAGAAAGAGCGACAGGAGTGCCTGGGGTGGGTAAATTGACATATTTGAATTCGAAGTGAATCAGTTGTGAACTATGATTGTAACATGATGATAATTATGAAAGAGTTGCAATTGAAGCAACTTATTCTCGGCAGGAGGGACTTCTTAACATACAAGTGCTAATATTTTACACTATTAATACTTTTCTCCTTTGAGAGCGAGTGTGTTTTCTACAATACCAAGCTTTATGGACTCGAATATTTGCAGTTTGAGTTGTTTAAAAAATATTTTAGCGTTATATTAAATAAGGTTTCTATTTTATTTTTTATTATTTTTCTATTTTTAGGTTTTTTATTGCACTTGAAACTTCATACATGGTCAGTAATATGGAACTAAGTCCGTCTCATTTCCTCCTTTCATTCTATAGACTACAACCGACTCCTCTTTTCAATGCCCCAGTACTTTGTTCCGGTCCTCCTTCCCCCAACAACACAGAACATTGGAAGCGAGTCAAATGTTTTACTTTACACAGCGAAAAATCAGAAACTGAAAAGGACGTCGCATTGCATTATCAAGCATGCATGCATATGCTCAATGGTTTATCATCGATGGACCCAAGAGTCTAGATGGACCTTAGAGTCCCCTAGTGTGACTAGGAATGAGAACTCTGATACCGCTCGCGATAACAGATATAACGTGGTGGTCTCTGCAGTGGTTTTTGTTTACACAGGGAGTGTATATGTGTTCAAACATTCATATTATGATTTCTCGGTGATGGAATGCCTGCTATGTGTAGTCGTAAAACCAATGACCTCGATCTTGAGGTGTTTGTTTTGGCACAGCTGCGACGATAGGCGATGACATAGCTACGGAAGAGGAGGCCCGTACGCATGGGGGGTGTGGGGGGTAGAACACCCCCCAGCGATCCTCAAAAAGAGAAGAAAGAAAAAGGGAAGAGAGCGAGAGAGGAAAGAGAAAGAGAAAAGAAAAGGGAAAGAGAAGAGAAAAGAAAGAGAGAAAGGGGAAGTAAGATTGAAACAAAAGGAGAACGCCATCAGAACGCCATGAGATTGAACTCCAGACTACATAAATCCAAATATCACAAATATTTTGGCTTCGCCTCGAGCCAATTAGTTTTGTTCCAAGCCTAACCAACGGTAATCATGAATTGTTAATGTTCCAACAGTACTTGGTCCAAATGTTGTAAAATAAATTGGAAGGAAAGAAACACGAGGGGAGCCATGGGGACATTCACCAAGTGTGGTTCTACCAGCATAAGGGGAATTTTCAGATCGGGGAGCTGAAGTGGTCAAGAAAAAATGGTGGAGCGATTCTAAGGCCCCTGCCACCATAAACTTATAGGTCTTACTGGCTGTCATTTGCATTAATTACTCTACTTAACCCTTCAAAAATAAATACTTTCTTAATAGCTAAACATCCAGAGCTTCCGGGGGCTCCGACCCCTGGACTCCGGCAGGGACTCTGTTCATGACACCGCATCCGTTAAAGACATTGGCACTAGTTATAATGTGTATAGTTCCCCTTCGAGGTACAAGCTTATACTGCCCGCGCAGTGAGCAAAGTTAAAACCAGTATTTTCTTTGAATTGGTACCATGTACCCCTCAAAAAGTGTAATCTTGAAGGTCTGAATAGCTGAAATCCAAGCGCTTCCGGGCTTCGCCCCTGGACCCCCAGAAGGGCTCTTTGCTCCTGCAACCAAACATTAGGGACATTGGCGCTCGCTATATGCATTTCTCTTGGCAGTACAAGCTTATATGTATACTGGCCGGTCTCCGTGAGCCCAAAGTTAGAAAAACCAGTCTTTACTCGGTCTTTACTTTGAATTGGTTACCAGGACCCTCAAAAAGTGGTAATCTTGAAGGGTCGAATAGCTGAACTCAAGAGCTTCAGGGGGTTCCGCCCCCTGGACCCAGAAGGGTCTGTCCTCACCCACAACCCAATTAAAAGAATTGGCGCCTCGCTATATGCAATCTCTTTGGCAGTCAAGCGTATACATGTTTATACTGGCCGTCTCAGTGAGCAAAAGTTAGAAACCAGTCTTTACTCGGTCTTTACTTTGAACTTGGTTACTATATTTACCCCTCAAACAGTGGTCATTTGAAGGTTTGAATAGCTTAAATCCAAGGCTTACGGGGACTCCGCCCCCGGTGCCCAGGCAGGGGCTAGGTCCCTGCACCCCGCAGGGGCCCTAAGCGGGGCCCCACTTGTACCCCACCCGTCAAGGGCTTCCGGTTGCCCGGTTTGTGTCAAGCCACTTGCGGTGTGTCGTTCAAAACGATCAAGAAAAAAAATGCGGTCTGTAAGAGCATCTACTTAGGCACAATTTTCAAACGGCCCTTAAGGGGGCACCCGAACCGTGCGCGGGTAGTTGTATTGTTTTAATAGCTCACTACGCTTCAAAGGAAACTCTTACTACAGCAATAACCTTTCTTCACTTTACACCCCCCCCCTGACAAAAATGTCTAGCGGACGCCCTGGACGATGGGCGACGACATCAGTCCTTGTCTAATGATACGTAGCCAGATCCGAGCCAACATTGGTTTTGAGTTGAATATAAGCATGATAAAGTAACAAATAGGGACCTCCCAAGGATGAGAGAAATGACTCTGTTGTGGTGCGATTGAAAATTAACCTGTCAATAAAACGATAGTGCAAGAAAGAAAAGAAATAGTTCCCATTCCATCATCTTCAACGGGAAAGCAGAGGGGTGGTTTAAAAGGTAACGAAGTAAAGCACCATGGGGAGGATGATGTTAGAATGCATCATATTAAATGTGTAAAGGCCAATCTTAGTAATGAGATATGTCAGACAAACTCCACACACAACTCTCTTTCCTCCAGAATGAAATATATATATATATATACTAATATATATATTATATTATATATATATATATATATATATATATATAATATATATAATATATATATATTATATATATCTATATTAGATATCACTATATCCTTACGCTAGGGCGAAATTCTATTTTGTTATGCACGGAAGTTGACGTTAGGGCGAAATTTTTTTTCGCCCTAGTTTTCCATGTTTGCGCCTTTTATTCCGTCAAAAGATATGAATAGTAATTATGCAAATGAGGATAATCTCATTAGCTAACACGAAACATGAATATTTAATATCTAGCATAATAATAAAGGCTAATTATAGACTAATGAATTAGTAATTTTCGCCTTATGGACCTATCTAGGAATATATTATTATATATATCTATATATATCTATCTAACGGGCCCGCAGCCGAGAGGCTGTTCACATGTAGCGCCCAATGTCCCTGTCTTAGGTTGGGATGTCAGATGGTCCTGCTGGATGTCTCGAGCAATACATCAAGGTAGTTAACGGGGCGACGACCCCTGTTTTGGAGTGGCATAACTTCACAACAGGACGTCTGAGCTACTTGGTCAATCGCACGATGACAGGACCGGCAAAACTTGCACGGCGTTGGGCAACAGAAATTGGAAAATTGGAAGGGAGTATCTCAATATATCTGTGCTTTGGTTCTTGTGCTTCGCGCCAGGATATGTTTTGTACCTCATAAGAAGCTTGGTTGGTAGGATGCCATCAAGTCTATCCTGTAGCACTTCATTCATGGTCCAGGTCTCAGATCCATATAACAGGAACTATCTACACAGGCGCTCTAAAGAATTTCAGCTTGGTTGAATTGGAGAGACCAGATTGCCATAAGTGGTGTAGTTTATTGACAGGCTTCCAAAGCTTGTCTTTGCGTGACAGGGAAGTCTTTCTTTGCTGTCGGCACATAGGACCCTAGATACTGAAGTCATTGACCTCTTTGAGTTGTGGGGTTTCGGCTACCATCTGCTGTGCAGATAGGTTGCTGATAGTCTCCTCATTGACAGTCATATTTCAGCTTCTTGGCATTAGATGTAGGCCCCGACTGTCTGCAGCATTCTCAAGTGTGTAGTAGATCTTGTGCACCACATATCAGATCACGATGTTAGGCTAGATCATCTGCGTAGTAAAGGTCTGTGAGATGCTGACCACGTGAGTCTGGAAGCTTGGGTTTGATGGTGTGAACGTCCTTGTCGTCATGATGTCAAGACTCTGTCTGCGGATGTAATAACACGACTACAACGAGATAGGGAAAGCAAGAGTATCTCTTGGAGGATCCAGTAGCAGTAGTTGTTAGGAAATACCTTTGTGGGCCCATCCATGGTCTGCACCAAAAGCTATATGGGTTATCATACATGATGCATTGCATTGACAGTCTCATCTGGGACCCGTTTGGCGAGAATATGCAGCATACATCCTGTTAACACGGTCAAAAAAGCCTTGGAAAAAAATCTACGAACACAATGAAGCTGTTCTCTTGGAAATTCTCAAACTCTGCTATGATCCTTCTGAGGGCAAGTATCTGAGGTAGGTTGATTGCCTTTGCGGAAAACCGTTCTGGTTCGTCTGCGAATGCGGATCTAGGTGAGGAGTGATTCTGTTGAGCGGCATGGAGTAGTGGTAGATCTTAGAGGCCAGTGGTGACAGTTGTAATCCTCGTAGTTGTGGGGTTTTTGGGGGTGTTGGAGGTCCGCCTTTCTTGGTAGAGAATGATTGAATGATGTTGAAAGGCAGCTGGTTGTCCCATGTAGGTGTTATTACAAATATATATATATTATATTAATACGCTATATAGACGTTAGGGGGAAGGTTTTTAATATTCATAAGGTTTTTTAATGAGTGGTACTACGGGCTGTCCTATAACAAAAATCTCTTAGCGACAGCCCGTATGACAAAATCCTCAATTTGAATAAATTTGCATAAATTTGCATAATGTATAATACACTTCTATTGTTCCTTATAACGGAATATAATATCTATATGGTAGAAATTGGAGCTACTTAAACCTCTTTGTCTTGTGATTACTGCCATGACAAATAATACATATGTGTGAGAAATTGATGACAGCGCGGACGTAGCATTATTAATCGCAAAATGAACTTGCTGTGGATGGACTCGAACCCACAAATCTTTCCGTTTTAGTCTCGAATGCGCTAATCAATTGCGCCACCACGTCATGTGATGGATCCATTCGAGTTTCTTTCTGCACCATAGCGTTCGATGCGTAATGCCGTCCATATCACGAGGTGATCAGCATTCCTATACACAAGCAACTCGAAATATTTAAAACATATGTGAGAATTGGAGCTACTTAAACCTCTTGTGAATTAATACTGCCATGAAGAAATAAATAACATATGTTGAGAATGATGACAGGCGGACGTAGCATTATTAATCGCATAATGACTTGCTGTGGATGGGACTCGAACCCACAACCTTTTGTAGATCTCGTTTAGATCTCGTATGCGCTAATCAATTGCGCACCACGGCATGTGATGGGTCCATTCGAGTTTCTGCCCATAGTCGTCGATGCGTCTGGTGCCGTCCATATCACGAGTGATCACATTCTGATCACTTTAAATTTAAATTGACAGATTGACTATGAGATGCATAAATAAACTGGAAAATGACAGAGAAAAAACGCAATGAGACCACATGCTGAGGAACAGAGAGGTACAAGAGGGGCAAACATGAACAGAGAGAGAAGGCATACGACTCCCACGCATGTATTGGATGAATTGCTGATCGCCAAGAAACCATCGGATGCAGGAACTGACAACTGGTTGCTAGGCAGATCAGATCATAATCGATCGGCATTCATCGAAGTGTTGGAAAGGCAACAGTGGGTTTGCTGAAAACGTCCCACAAAGTAAATAAGAATTGGATCAGAATTGGAGAACTTATCTAATCATAACTCTGCGCCACTGTGACCCAATTATTCCCGCCTAATCTTACTACACCGGTCTAGCATACAGGAGGGTTTACACATCCGAAGCAGTGGCGGCACCGACTCCATCGTAAATTCTGGTAACTGTAGGCAAGGCAATGGGGAAGGGGGTGTATGCCCGTTTTGAGCTCAGGGGTAAACTTCTTTTAAAAACTCATCGGTTTTTACTTATTGCCAACCCATTACCATTTGAAAACTTTTCATTATATTGTGTTTTTAAATTGTGAATGAAGTCTAATCATGCTAATTGGGCCTTGATGTTTTGGGGGAGGGTCAAGAAATATATTCGTGAGGAAAATACCTCCATTGTCCTGCCCTGGTGTAGTCACTGCCTCAATTGCCATTTAATAGAATTGCAATTTACGATAAGATATCATTAAAGTGCGGTAATGTGATGCAATAGCCAAAGGGTCCTTTCAGGGAAGGTAATTATGTTGACTAGACATTATTTGTCTTCCAGATCATCCAGCATACGAACATACATAGATCACCTGGTTCAACCTTAATAGTCCAGAGAGTTCTGGCAGGTTGTGACGTAATGCGCTACAATGCTTTGGTTGTCTGGAAGACAGATCTCGCCAAATTACTTTTTAACCTCCTGTGCAACACGAAAATCTAAAAACCTAGATGTTACCATGATTTCTAGTAGTAGGGTTATAAATCAGAATCCCGTTCTAGAAGTTTGGGGAGAAGGTTTAAGATTTTTTTCTATAGTTTAAGGGCGCTGAATCAGAATTGTTGGGTCCAACCTCTGGGAAACTGGAAACTTTGTAAATAAGGGGTGAAATTAGTACATGCGTAAATTTGAAATCAAGTCACATTGTGTTTTAATGTCCCCAATGTTTGTCTCATTATACGGATTAAAAAAGTATAGTTTGTCTAGATTCCGACTTTAGTTAAACAGGTACAGCCCTATTATGGTTCAAGGTCATCCTGGGGTAAACGATACGCAGTGCTCCGATCTTGTTGAAACTGGTGCCAAACTGTTCGTCTTTGCCTTATATTACAATTTATGGCATTTGGTTTCGTACTTAGTGGCAAAAATGTAACACGGGTCTACATGGTCTATAGGGGTCACCCAAACTTACCTAAATTTACACGGCACCCAAAGAATTAAATGAATTTTCTTGCTTCAGTATTACCAGGGCAGTAATTTGACACCGTTTCAACACATCGTGAGTAACATGGATTTTTTTTTTTGCCAGATGACCTTGAACCCTATCAGGGATGTAGCCTGTAACTAAAGGTCCGGACCGGTACACAACCTATACCTTTTTTTTAATCCTTATATGATACAAATAGCATTGGTTTCATTTTAAACACATATAACTTATTTCCAATTTACTCCCGTACTAAGTTTACCCCCCACATTTCAGAGGTTGGACCAAAATTCTGATTCAGCACCCTTCAAACTATAGAAAACCTCTTTAACCTTCTTCCCAAAGTTCTAGAATGGGATGTTCTGATTTATAACCCTACTATAGAAACCAACTCTGGGATTTGCAACTGCAGTATATGTCCGTAAGGAATAGTCATCCATACTCGTATTTCCTAGTTAACATGTTTTGAAGAAAAGCGCAGACTGTGGTCTATCCACTTTAGAGAAGTTGTAGTAATTGATAAGTTCTTGTAATTAAAATTAAGTGAATTCCGCAAAGTAAATTACGCATTCTGATCAACGTAAACAAGAACACGCATTAGACACTAACGTGAAGATTGGGATGAATGATTAGTCGTGACGGTTTAAAGACTCCACTCCCTTAATTATTGCTTGTTTTTTCGTTGTTGTGAATGTAACAAGACAACTTCAATATACACAATACAGTTTGATTGATAATCAGTCTGAGAGTCAATAGTCAAGGACAACTCTCATAATCCATACAACAAGTTTTTTTTTTTCAAAATTTCAGAAATGCTCATTGCTCTTTCAAATAACTGTGCTGAAATGGACTTAAAATAAAATAACGCATGGGTTTTTCAAGTACACACATGGGGAAAAAAGTGAAAACCCTATAGTTTACCTTAAAACTGACATTTCAAGCGTGGAAAATGTCTAAAAGGTAGCATTTCGTTCAAAACTAAGATCATTGCCAATCCACGTGCAACTAATGCAATAACACCTGATATTTAATCAAGTAGATTATGTTTCTGATCTTGTGAACTCTGCAATCTGATCCCAATTGTTCTCAGAGGCATACCCAAGAAACCACACAAATGCGTAATGATAACCCTCACCCTTAGTAGGGTCAAATAAAATCTTATTCTCGACGTTTTGAGGAAGAAGGTTGAAGAGGTTTTTCTATATTTTTGGTCCGCAACCTCTGGAAAAGGTAATTTGTAAAAGGAGGGGTGAAATTAATGCAGGGTAAATTTTGAAATCAGGTCAAATTGTATTTAAATGCATACCAATACATTTGTCTCGTTATGAGGATTAAAAAGGTATTGTCTAGGTCCCGACCTTTAGTTTCACAGGTAGAGCTCTATTAAGGTTCAAGGTCATCATGGGGTAAAACTTACCAAATGTTCCAATTTGTTGAAACTGGTGTCGAATTTGTTCATGCTGGGGTAAAACTTACCAAATGTTCCAATTTGTTGAAACTGGTGTCAAATTGTTCATCTTGACTTATTTTACAATGTTTGGTATTTGGATGCATAATTAGTGGGAAAAATGTAATATGGATTTACATGGTCTATACCTTGAATTCAAAATTGTATACAGAGCTGTCTTCCAAAGAGATAAAATGCATTTTCTGTTTCAGTATATGGCCAAAGCAATAATTTGACACCAGTTTCAAATAATCTGAGCACTGAGTAAGTTTTACCATAGAATGACCTTGAACCTTAACAGGGCTGTAGCCGTGTAACAAAAGGTCGGAACCTAGACAAACTATATACCTTTTAATCTTTATCATGAGATAAATACATTGGAGTACATTTAAACCCAATTTGGCTTGACCTCAAATTTACCCCTGTATTAAATTTATTTTATAATGTTTGCCACATTTTCCAGAAGGTGGACCCAAACATTCTGATTCAGCACCCTTCAAACTATAGAATTACATCTTCAAACCTTCTTTCCAAAACTTTGAGAATAAGATTCTAATTTATGTCCCTACTAACCATACGGTATGCTTCTGACACACATCAGATGCCTTTCAGGTGAATTGGGGAGTTACACTGTAGCAATGTTTCAGTACTGCAGACGTTACTGAAATGGACATGCCCTAAATGTGACGTTTTAAATATACCGTTTTAGTATTTCGTTCGTTTTTTAAAGTTCGTTCAATGAAAATGTATACAGACTATCTAAGGCATTACGCAGATATCTGAACTCAGCCACATTTGGCTATCCTGTGTGACCTTTATATGGTGAAGGGATTACAGAAATATCAGACGTTTAATTGGCTCATATACTAAGGTCACTCTAATTACTTATTTTGTTTTTGTTTTTCATCAATTGATTCTGTCGGTCAGATTGTATCCGTGCCTTACCTTTTTTCTTTTTCCTTGGAATAGATCATTAAGGGTTACTTGGCAGAGAAGAAGTTGCAACAATAACCAATGATATGTTATCCGTTAAATTAATTACTGTAAATGGACGGTAAGTAAACTTGAAATTGTGCGGAAGAAGTACTTAAGTCTATTTGGTATTATGTGAAATAAGCAGCTTAGTTCTATATAACGTTGTTTTAAACGACCAAAGGAGGTAGCATTTCGTTGAAACTTAATAGAAAGATATATATGTTATACCTTTAGAAATGACATGATGTACAAAGAAGAACTGAAGGGGATATTATGATCAACGATTTTGACTTCACATTGAAGCAATAGCAATGATTCACAACTTGCACTGGGTGGAAAGCAGGAAAAGGTATCGGTTCTGTTGAGACAAATTTCCTCCCACCTTCATTAAACACACATTGCATCACCCCCGCTAAACTCTTTTTTTTTTCGGAACGAGCATGGGTTACCGACCAAAATCCAAGAACCCTCGGAAGCCGCCATATGTTTGAGTATTTACTTCGCAGCATTCATCTCGTGCTGATTCGCTGATTCCCGATGACCCGGAATCTTTACGCAATGAAAAAACAACCACGAACTGAGAATTTTCTCGAGCGAGAAGGTTCGGCGTAGGCTTTAGAGATTAGGATTAAATTTAGCGTACTTGTAGTGCTAGGGGTAGTGTCAGTGGTGTACTGACCGGGAGGCGGTTGTTACCCTGGCTTGAAATATCAGGACGAAGTGGAATATTTTTACAAGATTGCGACCACTTTGGTCTAAAGTTTGCTCTCATTGGGCTAATTGCTACTCGCTTCGCGCACTTGTTGAAGTGGAGCAATTCCGTGACCGTGGAGAGCAGAGCATAATTTCTCAGTGGATTTGTCTTCTTTGAAGGTTAATGAACAAGTTTAGCGGGGGTGCCCCTCGTGAAAAGGAAGCGGGGAAAATTCATAATACAGGGGTCAAAAATGGAAAATGCTTGGACTGCTGTAAAAAGGTAACCAAAGTGTTCGTCTTGTTACAAGGATTAAAAAAAGGTATAGTTTGTACTACTTACAACTTATGGTTATGGAGATAGGTCTATAACACAAAAACCGTCAAATGTCAAAGGTCATCACGGAAGGTTAAATCTTAAATATTGCTCCGATTTCTTCAAAAATGTGCTCAAATTGTTCATCTTTCCTCAGAGACTGCAACAAAAACATTTTGCACCGTCTGACATATTTTTAAAATTCGGAGATCAATAGAGGTCAATGGGGTTGACCTTGTTTGTCATTTATCAAATACAAGTGAGCTACTTTTGTTGAGCTACTTTTGTTGCAATTCCCGTGGAAAGGTTAACAGTTTGAGACCATTTATAAAGAAATCGGTGCAATATTAAAGATTTAACCTTTGATGATGACCTTTGACATTTGCCTTATACCTCGGTAACCATAACTTGTAGGTAGTACAAACTATACCTTTTTTAATCCTTGTAACAAGAAGAACACTTTGGTTACCTTTTTAAAGCAATCCAAGCATTTTTCAATTTTGACCCCCGCTAAATTTATTCATTAACCTTCATAGAAGACAAATCCACTGAGAAATGATGCTCTGCTCTCCACGGTCACGGAATTGCCCCAAATGACCCAACTATATTGTATGTTCCGGCTGTTTCCGGTGTGTATTTGTTGTTGTTTTCGTTATATAAGAAGTTAATGTTTATCGTTATGAATTCAGCTTTACTGCCCAAGACTGCCCAGTGTGAAAAATAAAGGCTGAAAGTTTGACTAAATTTGAAAGTTGGACCGGGGGGCCATCTTGGATTTTAGTTGGGCACCCATGCTCGTTCCAGGGGTTCTGAAAGTGACCTCTAACGGGACCAATTTTCAGTTAAAATATACCCGGCCCCTAATTGGACCAGCTTTGGTTAAATTATACTAGTTTTCAGTGAAAATATACACCTAACGGTACAGCAGTAATATGACATAATTACTGTGCTTTTTAAAATATATTTTCCACTAGTATTATCCCAGTTATATACTCTCTTTTGAAATTACACTATTATAAACATCTTTACTTGTATGCAAAATATTTTGATTAATAATGTAACAATTAATTTTTCACTGTAATGCATTATTTACATAATTATTTATCATTGTTTTTGCTGTAGGCCTATTCTATGATGAACAAATAAAAAATGATTGAAGATTGAAGGTAATTTGCAGTGAGATTATACCCCTTGCGGGACCTGTTTTTAATACATGAAAAAGATACACATTTAAAATAGCTAATATACAAGAAAAATGACACTTGTGCTACTGCAAGAAAAAATACACACTTAGGGTTATTTTGCTGATATGTTTAGGTTAATTTTTCCTATTTGTATCATTGAACCAGTCACAATCACAACTGAATTTGTACCACCAGCGGAACTAGAACTTGATTAATTTGAAGTTGATAGCTTTCATGCTTTCCGAGCATGGATTCCCGACCAAAATCCAAGAACCCCGGGGCGTGTTGATCGGTTTCCATGGCAGCCGCCATATGTTTGAGTATTTACTTCGCAGCATTCATCTCGCTGATTCCCGATGACCCGGAATCTTTACGCAATGAAAAAACAAACACGAACTGAGAATTTTCTCGAGCGAGAAATTCTGATTAGGATTATCCTCGGAAGGGCCACTTGAGAGAATAACAATTGCAATTATGGAGCGGCAGGTAGATCGTTCGAAAGTCAAGTGGGTCGATGTGCTTCCTTCTTATCTCTTCCATGAATAAACAGTTACTGTTGTGGAGTCAGGGTCCTTTTACGGAAGGTAAATTATGTTGAATGGACCTTTGTTTGCCCTCCAGGTCATCAAAGCATGCGAAGAACACAATGCATATGCACCAGGTTCAACTGAAAATTTCAGCTCTTTCTGCAGGTGACGCGGGGTTAAATACCGTGGGACTGTATAACTGATACACTCGGAAGCGCAGAGGATACGGCGGTCCGGTAAGTATTTCCCACGGTGTAGTCTGTGTCACAGACTGCGAGAGATATTATCTAAATTGGTACTGCGCGAGAGATTAACGTTATCAGTCCGTCATAGAGAATGTGTGTAAATGAAACTAAATCTCAAATATCTCCGAAAAACGAAGGGGTTCTATGGATGTTTTTGCATCAGAGGGTCCGTTACTATGTTTTGTTTTGAATATGTATCGTAATTGGGTCTGAATCTTTAGAACCTAGAGAGAAAATTGAACGTTTTTGTCCGGTACTTCGGTGCTCGCAGGCACGGAAAAGTGAACACACAATCGCTACGGTCGCATCCATTTTTCGCACAGTGCCTTTCGATTTTTCCATTCTTGAGAATTTTCAAACACTGGTTCCAGTTTATGCCAATTTTTTTTTAATTTTAAAAACAGGATTACGTACTTACCGGACCGCCGTACGCAGAGGAGTTAGTGCTGTTACGTCACTAAGAAAAACACACACGGGCCGATCTCCTCCGCCCGTTTTCAGCAAGTCGAGCATTTGTGTCAAACGTGATGATATAAAAAGGCTTATTTTGGACATTTCTGGGTTTTTTTTCACTTTTTGGGTATAATTTACTAAATAAAATACATATAAACCTAAATATGTGCATTAAGATGATATATGGTTCACTTTCTAAACCCCGCTAAAACGTGAATGTCCAAATTGTAAAGAATCCTAGGAATACAGGTACAACGCCAATTGGGCAATTTTAAAAAAGATCTTTTTTTTTTATTTCCCGCTTCTTTTAATAAATCATGCGTCAAAATGTTATGTATTGTTCTTTTCAATACTCTTACGGTCATCACAACACGCTCTGCCAAGTTAAGCACCCAAGACATATATTTACGTGCTTCAAAACGTCACGTTGACATCTTTCTCAGAACAAACATGATGCTTTATTCATCAGCGGAACTCGATTTTCCATCGAATAGACGCGCTTGTACTATATGTAGGAAAGTTCTTACTCTGCTTTGGTAAACATTGTCAAAATGTACGTCATTTTATTTCATTTGATTTCTCACCAAAACAACGTATTTTCATGCTGTAAACTCTTTAACTAGGACAAAATAAGTAATTTTGTATTTTTATGTTATGAACTCTTAAGTAGCGTTCTCTCAATTCAATACTGCCTGAATAGAACCAATATCCGGGAACTTTCTCTTAATTCAAAACAATCTGAATTGAACCTTTATCCGGAAATTTTCCCTAAATTCAATACAGCTTGAATGTGACCATTATCAAGGAACTTTCTCTTGATTTTATACACTTGAATGTGGCCATTATACGAGAATTTCTTCAATTAAAACAAGTTGATGTACTTATCCGGAAACTTTGGTTCTCTTCAATAAGCTTGAATGGGACCATTATCCGAGAACTTTTTCTCAATTAAAACAGCTTGAATGTGAGCATTATCCGGGAACTTCTTTCAATTCAATAAAGCTCGAATGGACCATGATCCCGGGAACTTCTTTCAATCAATACAGATTCAATGGGACTATTATATTTCAAAATTTTTTCCCTCAATACAGTCCGGATTTGACCATTATCTGGAACTTTCTCTTATATAAATGGTCCCGTTCAAGCTGTATTTTGGCGTTCGCGCAATTATGTAAGGTCCTCTGAATGATTTACCTCAACCAAGAGGAATTGGTTGATGGCAAGTATTCTTTCAACAATGGCGACTCTCTTGACTCCTTAGAGATTGTTCAAGAAGGTTGGACTTTGGTTTAGAATCTCTCTCTGGATTTAGGCGGTTGGGCAGCAGGTATTGTCCAGACATAGAATTAGCATTAGATACTGGAGCTACGCTCTTGCATGCCTCGCTACGCTTCGACCGAATGGCTGGTGGAGAAATTCCTGCTGGATGTATAAGTTTTCGGTTGGTGGACGGCGGCTCCTGTGATAAGCCGGCAGGAGAGATTTTAACGCTTGATGAATATCAAGATCTTGGCAGGGTTGATCTTTCCCATACAGGGCAGACATATCTGCACATGAGTAGCACGCGGAAAGTGCCGGCGATCTTAGGGTATGTGGGCGAGCACCCATCTTGTGGCCAGGGAGTTTGTCAAGATGTTATTGCGTGACGTTGAACATACTTTAATCTTCGTCTTCTCGCTGAGGTGGGTATTATACTGAGAGAGTGCGGTCCAGGTAACCTAGGTAGGACAGGGTTTATCACAGTGCTCCGGGGGTGTTACAGACCAGGTAGGTAAAATTTAAGCTGACGTTTGGCCTTCAACGGTTGCTAGATGGATAAGCACACACCTGTGTCTTAGATGGATTTGCACGTAGGTGGTTTTCCTCATATAAGGAGTGAGTTCATCCAAAGCTTGGAGAGTCTCTCTTCAAACAAACTGTGACTGAAATAGGATCTGTGCGCTAATGACAAAGATCGTCATGCATAAATAAAAAGACGGTTCCTGCACTCCTAGGTTGGTCGTTGGCTATCGATGTTGAAAAAAGGAGAGGTTGCAAGCACACTCCATTGTGTAGACAGTTCTTGAGCCTACGCATCGGCTCTTCTTGCCTCCTAGGTGAACAAAGAAATCCTGTTTGCCAGGCAATCCTAGTAAGCTCAGTTCAAGCGAATTCCTTGGTAATTTCCCAGTGGATTTATGGAGTAGGCATCTGTGATTAAACAGTGTCGTACGCTGCTGATGGTCGACGAACACAGCTCAGTTACCATACCCTCGCGAAAACCATCCTCAATGTGTTGAGTTAGGTGAGTACTGGCTTGTTGTTGATTTACTGGCCGCACGAAAATGGTGGTATGAGGTTGTTCGTCTATCAAAGGTGCGATACAGTTGAACAGGAAGGGAGACGTTCAAAGACGCTTGTTTGTAGGTATGGCTGAGGAGTGATATAGGTCTGTAGCTATTGGGATTGGGTGGATCTTCCTAGATAGGAGTGCCATAAACATGTGCTTTCCTCCATCTTGGGATCCTATTGGAAATAAGGCAGCAATGGTAGAGCTCAAGAAGCCATTCATTGCTACTGGGCCAAGATTTTTTGAGCTGCTCAGTAGAGATGTGTCAAGGCCCTAATTGCTTTTCCTGGTTGAGTTTAGCAAACCGGATTCCAATTCTTCCATGTTGAAGGGCGAGTGAAACCAGGTCACCACTATACCTCTTATGGTTAGTTTGATATTCTTGGGTTTCTTGCTGAACTTGCCATTTAAAAGCAGTTGAGATGGGAACTTGGTTGGGTGTGTGACATTTGGCTGCTGTGGGGGTTAGGGTTTGTTGGATCCCATCGGAGCTTTCGGATGGTAGGACCATGCTTTCTTGCTGTTAGGGGTTATATCGGTGGATTCAATTAAAGTCTGCCAGTTTTGATCTTTTTCCTGGGAGATCATCTCCGAAACTTCCTCCCTTTAGCAGTGTTTTAGCCGAAAAAGGATCAGCTTCACACATGGTGCATATATTTCCGATAATTCTCTAGCACATTCCTGGAAAGGCCTGGTATATTATTCCGTCCTACAGCCTCTGGGTATGAATCTCAGCGCAGGTATGTTCACTAGCTGGGCAAATTTGTCATAGTTATGGGGTTTTGGAGCAATCTCTTCAATTCTGATCCAGGTCATCACTGAATCCTTGGCAGTCTGCTTTCCTGTAGTGAAAGCGGCGCTTAAAAGGCACTTTTTGGTCTTACTGCAGGTGGAATTGGATACCATTGGTCGGATGTTGAGTTTGTGGACAGGATCCGAAACAATATTGCTACACAGGTTAGAGATGGTTTGCTAACAAATAGCTAGATCAGGGTTGGCGGTACCCTCTCTTCCATCGGGCACTATGAAATGATGGCGGCGCTTAGAGTCATGAAGGAGACGTAGATGTTATCTGTCTATCCATTCTTCGACAGCTTTCCGTCTTTGTGTTTCATTGTAGCCCAATTGAGTACTATGGCTGCTTGAAGTCGCCGGATGAGAACGTGAGTTGGTGGAATTCCCAGGGTTGAGTTGAGGGTGCTTGAAGTCTACTGATGGAGGGTTTGGAGACGATGTAACTATGACAGAGCTGAGCTCAAGGGTGAGGAATGCGATGTTGTTATAATCAGACATTGAGGTTGTTTATAATGTGGTGCCTTTTCACACATTTAGCACTTCCAAATTGTCGATGTGGTCTCTCGGTGGCATGGGCACATTTCTGGTATGGTTGGGCGGGTCGGGTATTGATTAATCTGTGAGGTTCCTGCAGCATAGGACATCGACTTGGAGGGATGCTACACCAAATCAGCAATGATGTTACTTTTTGCATTGGAAAAACCCCTCCACATTCAATGATGCTATAGTTAAGGCAGATCTAAGAAAAGGACATGCGCTGGTGGTCTTGCCATGACTATGGGTTATAATAGAAATGATGTTAATGGAAACAGTGTTTGGAGTTTGTTAGAGAGTCGTTGCGGCTTGGCAGTTCCGAACAGGGGAGACACAGACGGTTCTCTACTTCTCCCCCAAGGGTTCTGGGTCAAGTACTCACAAGAAGTAAAAAAAACATATTCAAAATATGCACATAGGTCTAAAAGTAATAGACCACTGCGACGTCATGAACGAATGACAAGGACTAGAACACTACGCTACTTCAACCTTAAACGATTGGACTTGGTGGACTAAACCTGACATGTCTTACTTGGAGTTATTTTGTTTCAAGTAGTCAAAATGCATTGATTTCATTTTGGAGTGATTGTTATGTACTGACGGTATTCTTTGCATTAAAGGAAGAAAGATGACACATGAGTTCCTATCTTTAACACCGACGATGATGGAAATCAGTCCAATTTTATTCCTTGCAATACTTGTATATCAATACCTGAAGATACAAGTGCAGACAGAGTAGGCGAATAATCCCACTTTTAGAAAGCATTCCCCAAATCCCCCTAACGCTTGTGTCTGTATGTTTTCATGATATAATATTAAGTGGAAATTTTATAATGTTGATTGGGCACCGTTATGTGTCAATGATTTAAAAAATGTGAAATTACAAAACAGGGCAAAGCAAGGACCTTTTAACTCTAGCTACTTAAAAATGCGAGGCCAAATGTGGTCCAGATGGATCAGCGTTCGGCCCGCACGCCAAACGTTTGGGGTCGAGCCCCGCTGGGGTCAAGTGTTTCGTCCTTGAGTAAGGCGCTTTGACCTCAATTACTAGCTCTTACCCAGGTGTATAAGGGCGGGTACCGGCATTATTCAATGCGGGGAAGGTAACAGACTCGCGTAGATGAGGTGTGGCGACCCACTACAGCAAAACATTATATGGGTGGAGTATGGCCAATCGCTTTCGAAAGAGAGATGGGCACTCCGTCCTGTGTACACAGGTCCGTCCCTTTACTTTACTTACGTTACGTAAAATTTCTTATGGAGGGCTTTTGCCATCCTCTTAATCGACAATTTAGTCGTATAAAATTCCTTTCCCCCAAAATGAAGAATTATAGATACATTTTTCTCACATTATTCTAAGTTCTAGGGACATTTTAAAAATTAAAAGTGTTGTCTCTGCAATTAAGAAATACATCACGTGGTCAAGAGTCCACACATCTATGTATGATTTAAACGCGCACGAGCACATCACCTGCCGACATCTACCAATGTGAGATAGTTTTTAGTTTTTACTCATAATGGTGTTTGGTTGTTTTTACACGAAGGCAATATTAAAAAATAGCCACGGAAATTTCAGAATCCCTCCACACGAATCAAATTCATAGAAATTACCATTTTAATTTGTGTTGTTATGGCGACCACATTCATTTTATTTTCTGAATATAGATGATGTGGGCTTTTATCCTTTAAAACCACAATGTCTAATAAAGCCGTAAAGCTTTCGGTGGGACGATTACGAATTAATATATTTGGTTAGAATTACATGATAGTGGTCCGTAATGAAGGGGTTAGGATAGAAGGAATTTTCTCTTCTGCCAAGAAGTCTTTGCTTTTTTATCAACTTCACAAACGTTGCACCAAAGAAATACATCAAATGTTTTAGAACACCAAATAGGAATGTTGGAATGTAAATCTTGTAACTTTACAATTTAGTTAAAACATCGACCGATTTCCTTCCCTCCGAGTATAACTGCAAACCCCCAAACCAGTACTGGCTTTCTTGTCATTTCAATTCGAAACGATAGAAAGAAATATTAGTGAAATTGTAGGAAATTCCATTCATTTACATGTACATGTATAATAGGTGTAAATATGGCGCGGCGGCCAAGTGAAAAAATCCCAATCAGATGAGTAATTAGGTTATTTGGATTTAAAAGAAAAATATACTGCAAACCAACATTCCCAAGGTTTAACATTTCCTTACCTTTCACCCCACACTTCACAAGGTGTAATTTTGAAGGCACCTTATTTGGGTAATTTACAAATATCCCCAAAATTACCTTCCAAATTAAAATACAATACCATCGCCAAAATTCCCAACATGGCAGACAATTTTTGCCCAAACTTTGCACAGGCAAACATGCAGCCTTTTTGTTGATTCGGTTTGTAAAAGTTAGTTCTTCATTCCCCCAGACAAAGACATTTTAAGAGCAAAGAGCACAAATTTAAATAATTCAACATTTTTATTAAAACAAATGAAAAGTGACAAAAAAAAATGTATTTTTGTTACCATGGCAACAATTCAATGCCAAATATTAAGCGAACTGCTTGTGACGATTCTGATGGCAGCCGTAATAATAATTGACAACCCCGCGCAGTGAGTGACCCTTCGGGCCGGATTCTGGCGCTTCAGATTTCGAGGTCAAACACAAAAAAATCTCAAAATTAATTTAGACTTCAAAGGCTTAAAATCATTCCAGAATTGATTCTCTTTATACGATTAGTCAGCTGTCAAACGTTAACTGTATTTCTTAAAGGTACGAGACTGTGTTCAGCAATGGTGATCTGATATCGTCTTTCCCATGATTTCTGTGCTTGATTACTTTTCCGAGAAAAGGAATAAGAACTCATTCACAGAGTAGAAAGGATTTGCCTCCAAATGTGAAATAATAATTCACATGGACTTAATTTCACATTCAATTTGCAATGATCCAATATATACCATCGCATAAACAAATAAACGACATAACATTGTCCCAATTCTGAAAGCTCAAACACTTGCACTGGGTCGCTAGACTGTTTCAGCGACATGGCAGATTGACAAATTTGGAGTTTAGAGACTTTCCGAGACCGAGTGTAAATATACACCAATCCGATTTTACACATTCCAACACCTCACTGGCAGCCATAGCTGGGGTGCATCCTGCTTGAATGAATTCACCCAAATGTGCAGATTAAGTGTAGCTTTTGAATTATACTTAATCAAGCGTGGCACAGACATACAAAAGATTTGGGTAGGTTTTGGGTTTGAGGCCCCCAGTAATGGCGGATCAATTCTGACCATCATTTGGCTGGTCGGATTTGTCTATTAGGTCTAAAATAATGTTAAAGATTTGAAGTAACTCAATAATTCTAAATGTGAGGTCTAAGGAGAAGATTTGGCTTCACAACAAACTAGGCATAAGAAATACATTTTCGACACAATGAGAATTGACTGTTGTAGTTACTTTTAAAGCTTACATTTGTTGGAAATAAAATTATTTTTTAAATGACATATTAGATAGTTGATTGTTGAAGTTTCAACATTTTAAAGTGAACAAGGACAATCTTCAAAGCGTATACGCGGAACGGTTTATTTCTGAAACTCCGAAGGTTACACACCACTAACTCACACACAGTAGTCTGTGGGGAAAATGGCAACCATGTTTCTTTCACATTTAAAACTCTCACAGAGGAAATACAACAACAACATCACCCCAAAAGTACAAGCTAAAATCACCAAATAACCAAATTTTGAACATATGATGACCAGAAAATTTTTTAGTTACGAATCACCAAACTCGGCCATGTCAGACCGGCAACCCAAGATTCTCTATAGTCGCCAAAACTAGTAATTTGCAAATCGATGTGAAATTGATGACCGCGGAGTAAATTGCATCAAATTCACTGTCCAAATGCCACTTAGTTTGAGAAAACATACCAGTCTACCATGTCAATCATGAAATTTCATCACTTTCTTAATATAACTAGTGCATTTTCAGACAATTTAAAACACTTTTTCCAGATGCCATGCAAGAAAATAGTCCACCCTAGATTTTTGATCCTTACGGAAGCCACAATCTTGGAAAAATTAGTTGGAACACCCACCACAATTTGCTACATTGCTCATCCGGGACAGAGTTGAGAGCCTACAAATCCCTGTTATCACTCAATTGAAAGCCCCGACCTTCCACTTCAACTTACCCTTCCCCTAAGCCCCATCAATCAATGTTGGGGGAATTTTGCAAGACAGCTGATGATGATACCCCATTCAACATTGATTGGGGGAGGCGGGGGAACAGTTTTACGAAAATCGTTCAAAGTGTTCCAACAATTTTTTTCCAAGATTGCAGGTTAGTGGTGTATAACCCAAACATCGTGCTGCCAGTTCATTTCAATAAACTTCACCCTCGGTGGCAGGCAACGCATTCTAGGTCAGGGCAAACAAGAGCACGTGTCGTGCTAACAAGCTTGCTAGCCGACAACGAGTTTGTAATAGAAAATACTCTGGAAGGTTATAGACCTGCACTCACGTTTATTATTGCTTGTTTTATCGGTGTTGTTGAAGTAACAAGACAAGCTAAAACTCTATGATTTGATTGATAATCAGTTTGAAAGACATAGTGTTTTGGTCAAGGACACAACGTCTGTCATCGCCACTCAGAGCTTCACTAACAGTTCTAGGTCCTTAAAAGATTGCCCATTGATTGTTATCTTGTATTCGAATTTTAGTGGTGTACAAATAATTATCAAAACAATTTTCCCAAGGACGTTTCGGGCGTCTAGTTGTGTTGAATGAAATTCATATAACGACAAGGTTATCTAAACACTACAAGATCATTTTCTTAAAAAATAATATAATTATGATACGGAAAGGACCAGGTAATAGATTGCTTGCTCATTCCCCTATGCATACAGAACAAGACAAATATGCTTCTCCTCTGAATACTTTCCTATTTGTTCTGTACTTATTTTACCGTCGTTGATGAATATGCC
This sequence comes from Ophioderma brevispina, assembly GCA_023653785.1. Taxonomy (NCBI): domain Eukaryota; kingdom Metazoa; phylum Echinodermata; class Ophiuroidea; order Amphilepidida; family Ophiodermatidae; genus Ophioderma; species Ophioderma brevispina. The sequence continues at coordinate 15,470 of JAMKCH010022618.1, read as the reverse complement.
GTCGAAGATAAATGTCAGATATATTCATTTAACTAGATACATATTCTATTCGTGTAAATAATCTCTGTAATGTGGGTACTTTTACATTTTAAACCCAGATTGACTCTATTGTATGTGTGACAATCACGACATATTTCTGATGGATATTGACAAGTAGTGAATACATCACCATGGCTAAAATGCCTCAAATGAAATACTTTAAAATATTATTCTTGCTTCGGCGGTGGGTATCACGACATTGGTAGTTTCATTCATGTATACCGATATAGCATTTACCGACGCCTTGAATACTGCGCACGATTATATTATCCGTTTAAGTACCATCAATTTATATACTAGCGTAGATGGTCACTTCAGATGCTTCATACTGAGATCAGAAGGACATCCGAGGCGTCATCTGTCATTTTGAGATACCAAGCTAATCATGACGACTTCGTTAGTGTGCAGCTGTGTGTGTGAATCTTGGTAGCCCTTAATCACTATATTAAGCGGACATATCATGATATTTAAGAGCAGTTGTCTGTGAAAATCAATTATAAGGTGGCCATGGTCAAAAAATAGATTTCCTTCATACTTTCCTCAATGATAGGCCTTTGGCTGAAACCAACAAAAATGGACCTTATTTATTCATACATATCTCGTTGCCCCTTTTATCACAGATTATTTTAGGAAATGTCATTCAAAATTACTAACAGAAAAAAATGAAGGATTAATTTTCTCTTGATATATGTGTTTTATGGATATTTATATATTACATCCCAAGCATGAAGATAATCATAGGGTGTGGTGTTGGGGTATACCATTTGTTTGAAATAGGGGTGTTTTTCAATGTTTTAAAATTGATAAAAAATAGCTCTTTTGGAGAGCTCATAAGTCATATGGTAAAGTTTCAATTCAATTGGGTTTATGAACTTGAACACTTAAGACAATGCTCATTTGAATAATAAAAAATGAGCTGGGGAAATCTTTCTTTAGCTACAGTGCATCCTGTTACTTCTGCATTTTTCACAATTTCAAATTCAGCAAAAATGCATATTTTTGCAACATAAGATGTGAAGAAATTAATTTTATTCTCAAAGACTAATTTTTTTCTTCATTAACATTGAAAAACGTTCCATTCACTTCTTATATGTTGCAATTCTTCCTGGGTCATACCATTATCTTGAAATAGGGGTGTTTTCAATATTTAACTAGAATTTCGCGATTCTTAGCTTTCGCGCTCGCAATATTCAAAGAATATAAGCTGTGGGCCGCCCCGCCTATCTTACAAATTGATCTCACATGACCTTTGACCTTGGCACATGACCTTTGACCTCATCAACAAATGAGGGATCTCATGTTGCACCTATGACTCAATGATTTATTAGCAAGTTGGGAGCTTGTGGCATATGGCAAAGTTACAATTGAACACTACTTCTATATAGCTACATAGGGAATTCTTTAATCATAAAATAAAATCATTTGGGGGAGTTTCTTTCCCTACAGTGTTGCCAGTAGCTTATGGGGTTTTGAGTAGTGACAATATGTAAGCAAATATAGGCAAATATTTTGATTGGTAAAATGTACCAAGAGTAGGGGTTTCATAATTATTTTAGTATTCCTTTAATGCAGACGTAAAACTGGTGATACCTCCTTGTAATAGGAAGGAGCTATTTTCAGGGGGTAGGACACGACCGGTTCGATTTGGGCATAGGGGATTTCCAAACGGTAATTTGGGGAACTGCTATGTGCATTTACTATGGCAGTGTCTGTCTCGGTTACATTACAAAATCTCCTCTTAAACCTTAGGTCAATACATCTTAATATCATGATAATTTTGGAATAAATTATTGATTTTGTCGGGGTTAGTGGATTAACCCTGCTGCAAAATAGCGTAATTTCCAATAATGGTCATTTAGATTTAAATATTCGTGACTAGACATAGTCTTTAGTCACGCCTGTGTGTAACCGTTTGATATGCGTAAGAGTGCCCTCCTACCGTTAAGTCTTTGAAAAAGACTAGTACTCGAGTTACGCCGGAAGTGGGGCCGGAAGTTGATGCCGTTTTGAATTCGCTGTTGCTGCCAGGTTGACATGTCCTACCCCCTGCTATAGGGTTATGTTCCTACAATACATATGTCAAAGTTTCTCCAATCAATGACATTGTGAACACACTATTCCTAATATGCAAGTATGAAGGCTTCCTGATTACAATAACAACAGAATATCGGCGATACACTACACCATGTCCAAGGGCTGCTTACTTGTTGTGCAGTTGTTGCTTCAATATTGAAACACGTTATTTGCATTTGTTAGCTCATGGGTTTCGCTAAATTGAACCCAATTATTTAGAATGTTTCCAAAATAGTTACATTTTAAAGACTATCCTATTTTAAACATCCATAGTGAAACAATTAAACTCATCCTTTAACATGCTTTCTTTAAAGGTGCTTGTTCCAATCCTCTTTGATTTAACCGTTAGTAGTATCAATTTTGATATCAGATGAAAGGCCATATTTTTCGCATTGTTGTCCTGAAATTTCAACTTTCAAATCCATTTCTTTCCAAAGATATTGACAAAAAACTGCCGTTTTAATGGTTAGCTATCAATATTAGCACAGTATTGAATAGGGCGTGGCACTATGCATTATTGCGTGTAGCATAAAAACCGCAAATTTGTTTCCCACGGTAAGCGTATACAAGTGTCAGGCACCCTTATCAAGTAGAGAACATGATAGACAAAAATCGGAACAAGCACCTTTAACAACTGCCATTCAGCCAACCATTCAGTGATACAAAACTTCATCACTGATCTTTGGTTCTAATCACATATTTTGTACCTATAAATTTGAGCTAGTTTCCCCCTCAATGATGACAAATTCTGCATTAAAAAGCCGTTATCACAGATTGAATCCCCAAATTAATAGCTTACAATTGTGCTTAATAAATCAGTGAACTTTGATAGTCACTCAAAGTGGCTTTGGTCGTTATAATACATGTATTTCAGGATTAACCCGTTGACCCGTACTTCCACCACAAGACTATATCACCAAGTATTTTGGATAGGAAGTGGGAAAAAGGGACAATTTACCTTGTAGGCGAGCGGTCAAGCTTCAAAAAAGTGCTTTATTTTTTCGAGTAACCCGTCCCACTGATGACAACAAAAACAACAACCACTTTTATTCAAAGGAACCAAGATATCGGATTTATGAAAAAATGATGGGTGTGGTCAAAAATTTGTGGCAGGGGTGTTTTTTGGCCAAAAAAAAAAAACATTTTGGGGCTAAAAAATAAGGAAAAATAATGATTTTTGAATTTTATAATCAACAGCACAAAAATAATTCTGTACAGAAGTACCTTTTTGTTAGATCACATTTTCAACATTACATAAAAAGGCCAGCTGTAATTTTTGCTGCACAAAAATGCAGTAGAAGGGTTATTTTAGGGTAGAAAGGTAAATTGTTGGCTTAAAAATCAACAAAAATAGTATTTTTTCCTTAAAAAATGGACAAAAACACCACAAGGTATGTAGTAACATCATGATTTTTTATGATTATATTCTGTATATTGTGTGCAGGCCATACAGACTTTGGCAGCATATTTAATACTAACAATTGGCTAGAATGTGTTTTTTGCCATAAAAATGCATTTTGGTGAACAATTGAGAAAATGATAATATTTTTAATTTCAAAAAATATGTTCGGCCAAAAAACTGAAAGATTAAAACAATTAATTGTTACTTTTGTGGTAGAATTATGTATAATTGATCTCACAAAAATACGTCTGCTCAAAAAATTGGTGAAATGGAAATTTTAGTTAAGAAGATCCCAATTGTGGCTAAAATAGCAACATATAATGAAAAAAGCAGTTGTTGGCAAACCGTTATATTTGATATACAATGATACTTCTTTTCTGCACAGCTACAACATTTACATTAGGTTTTCACTTATTACATCCTGCAAATTTTGAAAGTTACCTAATTAGTACCCAAGCAGCACGTCCCCAAACTGATAAAAAAATACAAATTTTCTAGTAAGTCAAAATAAATGAAAACGTGTTTGAAATGGCTCGAAAAATCAAATTGCGCATGACCTACTGGAACTAACTATTTGTTGTTTTTGATTTTGAAAGGGTCAAGAAAAAAAGTTGTACAGGAATGCCACGATGAAAATATTCCGTGTAGCGATGATTTTCGACTGTGATTTGGTTGGCGCTGCACACTTTGCATCCTGCCATGGCCCTGTCTGCAGTTCGATTCGTGGTTCCATAAGTTTTATTGTTGCTTACCAGGAGTGATACAATATAGATGTAGCAGCCAATATATAAATGGTTAATATGTCACACAAAATTGAAATGCTTATTAATTTTAACAAATTGCATTCATCAGACTCAGTTTTATCAGGTAGGGGTAAGAGAACATGGTAGAAGGCATTCACATATATGTAAGAGGGGAAACAATTAAAAAAGAAAATTAACCCCCCCCAGGGAAATTTCTGAGGAACACATGAAAAGAATGAAGAAGGCAAAGAGGAAAGACAGGGGGTCCACTGAGAAAGGGAAAGGGAAGGGGGGAATAAGGACACATTGTCCCAAATAAATCGTCCATGAAACAAATAGTCATGCTTTTGCCAATTTGATTCATACCTAGCTTTCCACGCATAGTAATTGGTCCCCAATATGTATTTGTTTTTGCAATTAATTATACTTTTTGCAATTTTGCGGGACTTGGCATTGGTGTGCTACTTATAAATGATGAATGGATTGATGGAAAATGCCTGTAAATTCTGTACCCTGAGAGAACAGCGACCGGCCCCGTTCCTGTCGCATTAGAATAGGCGTGTATGATTATTCATCATTTGGGCAGGTTTTTAAAATGATTCAGAAAAAGAAACGCCCATTATCAGACATACACCAATGCCATAAATCTAAAGAATTCCAATATCATTTTTAATTTAGAATGAAGGTGCATTTCGGCATTAAATGAAAATTCATCTTCGACCTCGTTTAAAGAGCAAAGATTGACGACTCTCTAATTTTTAGATTAAAAATCTATTACATTTATATTTCAGTCTAATTTTATTACAAGTTAACAATCTTAATGTGTCCTTAATAGCAATCCATTAGATTAATTTTAATCTAAGAATTTAGGGAGTAACCTTTGCTCTGGAGGATTCTTTTTATGAAAATGACCCCTTTTTCTCAGTTCATTGTATTGACATCTTCTAACTTAGTAAAAGGTGGTGCAAGCATGCTCGAACATGAAGATGATGTAATTATCCAAACAAAATGCATCTTGGAAAAGAGTCAATATGACAAAAAACAAATACGAAAATATGAACAAGACAAAACGTAAAGAGCTCCAAAAGGCAAAAACCCCAGTTTTGCGATCGAACGAGATTAATGGTAGGGTTTTTTTGCCCCGAAATAAATTGTTTTTTCTTGCCCAAAAGGGTTAAAATTTCCGCGTAAAAAAGTCCACTTTGCCATTATTTTGCAAAAGCCATACAAAACGTTGTAAAATCGCACAAGATTTGGTTGTAAGTTAAACATTAATAATACAAAAAAATTATGTGACATCTTATGCACAAAAGTACAGTTACTGCCAAGCAACAACATAAAAAATGACAGGTAGCTATACACTTTCTTTTCAAAGATTTTAATTCAAGTTGTACAATTTTATATTCTGTTACAGTGCAGAGTGGTCGGTTTTGCATTATATTTATAGTAAATCTATGTGAGTTGTAACTTCTTTTGTTACAAGTGGTGGTCTAGTACTGGGTTCCCCCCGTGGTTAAAGTGGGAAAAAAGCCCAAAAAATTGACCAAATTTTAAAAAAAAAGTACTTTGCAATTATTGCAAAAGCATACAAAAAATTTGTAAATCGCACAAGATTGTTTAAGATACGTAAAAATCCACCAATTATTCATCAAAAAATCACACGCAAGATTCTGCTAAATCACCAAATTCAATCAAATTTGTAAATCGGCCCAATGATTTTCCCTAAAGCACAGAATTATGTTAAATCGCACAATGCTTCTGTTAAACACAATGTTCTGTTAAATCGCACACAATCTGGTAAATTGCACAGAGTTTCCATAAAATCAAAACAAATACAGCCAATCCATAGACTTTGTAAAATTGACACATGATTCTTCTTAAAAATAACATTAGCGGCTTGAGATGAGTCTGAGAAATGATTTAAAAAAATCTTGGAGGCATTTGGAGAATTGAATGAAATTTCACCAAGTCATTTAAAATCGCATAAAATTGTCAAAGAATACGTGTTTTGAAATACATGTCTCTTAGATTTTCCTAGGACTGATTGCGATTACACCTTTTCCCCAGGGGAACCTGGGGGCTTTTTTAAGCTGTTAAGGTATGAAACATATGACATAGTCTCTAAATTCTACTTAGATAGGGACATGTTACACAGATCTCAAAAATCAGATTTCTGCCCAGAAATGCATGTTTGTGGACTAAATTGGCCCAATTGAAGGTTAAACAGGATACATAAACTGAATGCCAATGCATTTCAAGTATGTTCAGCTATATTAGAGTATAAACATGGATGTTTTTTTTAATGGTGTAGCTAAGTTGAACTATTATTAGGGGTCTTAGAAAAACCTATTTGAGGCAAGTTATTTTCACAAATATCACAATAAAACCAATGATTTAGGAGGGCGTAGAGAAATAGATAATGTCTTATTATAAATCAAAGGCATGTTTGGCTAAACGATTAAGTAATCCACCCGAAAAAGAGTAAACATATTTTAAACTTTGCAGGAATAGCTTATGAAAGTGAGAATAAGTCTGTAGAATATTCTAGCGAAAATTTGATTAGAACTAGAAAACAACAGGTCAAAAGATATGAATCTCCATCCAGTTAGTGTTGTAGTAAGTGTATTGTGTTCCTATTAGGTTGCTTTTGGTCCTGTAAACGTTATGGGGTATTATCGGTAACTAAACTTGTTACGAAACATGCAAAAATCTGATTTTTGACGTTTTTTCGATTTTCGATCTGTAGCAAATCAGATTGCTCTCTGTGAGCTGCTTCCCCATTAATTTGGCCCTTTCAATGCCAGTTCTCAAAGTGAGGGTACTTTAAAAAAATAGGGACAGCAGTCCCACAATAGGTCGTCCCCTGAATGACCTTTGACATCCTATGTGTTACCCTGCGTAAGACCGCTTGTCTCAATATACAAGCAAACATATGGCACGCTCCACGTATCAAAATCATGGCGAGTTTTCCCGCGTACGTCGAGTTTCACGCGCTGTTATCGAGTTTCTCGCCATAGTCGATGTGTGCAGCGGAGAGTCGAGTTTTACAAGCGCTATTGTCCGTGTTGCCCTCTACTATAATCGAGTTGTGATCTCTATATGGTGAGTTGACATAAATCATGTCCAGATTTTACGTCACGTATCAAATCATGGCGAGTTTTCCCGCGGAATGTCGAGTTCAAGCGCGTGTACGAGTTGTCTCGCCATATGTCGAGTGTGGAGCGGTATATGTCGAGTTTACAGCGATATATGTCAGTTGCCTCTATAAATCGAGGTGTGCTCTATATTCTGGTGCGTTTGACATAAATCATGTCCAGTTTTCAAATCGGAAACATGATTTTTTCTCAACATGAATGGAAAAAATAGACATGATTTTTTGGTGTATTGTGTAAAAAAAATCATGTCGAGTGGCTAATGTTGAGAAAAATCATGTCGAGTTTGCTAGGTTGAGAAAAAAATCATGTACCCGTTGGCTCATGTGGAGAATAAAAATTCATGTCCAGTTTGCGCATGAGAAAAAAATCAGTCCAGTTTTTTAAAACTCGGCCATTTAATTTATTCTGGACATATTATTTGAACATTGATTTATGAAACTCGCACATAGAGTTCAAAAGGTAGCAGCGATGTAACTGAAATCTAGCGGGGTAAACTCGATATTACAGCGCTATGAAATTTCGCCATGATTTGATACGTGGAGCGTGCCAAAGCAAACCAAGTATCCAAAAGGTGTATGGGCTAAATGTTGACAAACACGGAAGGGGCCGCGCCGACACGAGATTATGCGACATAAGGTCTTTCGATTGCATTGGACGACCTAAAATGATATAAAACTTTGTAAGTTAATCTGTCTTTACTCACTCAAACTACTATTAATATAAAACTGGGTATTTAAATACTGAGAACTCCTATAAGATACAGTACTGTACAAAATAGGTAAAAATGATTTTTTGAATAATTTTGCCATTTTTAAACTAAAATTACATTTCTTTAATCAAATACCTCTGTTTTGATCTTTCCTGACTGCTTTTGTAAAACATGAAATCAAAATCTACAGAGAGAAGATATAAATGAATATGTTGAAAGTGTTTAACCAGAATTATTGAAGAAAAAAGCTCCGATTATCTCTTTAAGGTTGGAAAAATAGCAGTTTACAATAAATAGCGGGACCCCGTTAAGCTCCGCGATGCGTTGAGATTTCCTTTCCTGGAGGTCATCCAGATTGGTGGAGGAGTGGGTGTACACTTTGGCTTTCAGATATCCACAGCAAGAAGAAATTAAGTTTTCCGGATAACTGTGACATGCCTCATTCTGTGTGGAGGAGCGCCGTCCTGTGCCCGCATCGTTAGGTAGTATGCACCAAGTGATCAAAAGCCATTTGACCTTTCCTTTGAGAAGAATGACTTTGAAAGCAATAACATCTTGAACAAACTCACTGGCACAAGATGGGGTGCTCGCCCACATACCCTAAATCGACGTTTTACTACTTGCCTTGTGTTACTCATAGTGCAGAGTATGGCCTGCCGTGTTATGGAATATCAACCCCCATGCCAAGAAGCTTGATGTTTGCACACCTCCAAATAAATTGCCATTGATTTATGTACAAAATGGTCCTAATTAAAACGTCAATTTCTCATGAACGAAGCGTCTAAATAAGTTATTTAAATTATGCATTACCTTGGACTGTTGGACCTCTGCATCCCATTCAGCAAGAAGAATCCATAAGTTGGCCACTGATTTTTCGAGCTACTGAAGTGTGAAGACAACGATAAGTTTTGATCCCCTCTGAAACTGTGGCTTCTAGTCGAAATATTCCTATGGGGTGGGTGTAAAATTAGTACTGTAATTACTCAGTAGGAAGACTCGCAGACGTTGTTATCTTGATATTGTGCTGATTTGTATTATTAAAATCATTTCTAACACAAAATATGGCCCAGGAAGTTCCGGTTTTTACTATTTTTCAATTTTAACTTAGAGTTGACCCGCATTTTACCTTTTTTTTGTAAACACTCTTCGGCCAGAGGGTGCCAGACCAGATGTGTGGAATCTACATCCAGCGTTAAATGCCTCCTGCCGGCTCCACCAGACATCCGTTGTAGTGTAGCAAGCATGCAAGAGCGTAGCTGCCAAGTATCTTATGTGAAGCACCCTATGTCCGGACAGAGACCTGCTCCTAACCGTTGTAAATCCAAAGAGAGTTTCTTAAAGGGATTAGCAGCGATAATGCGAGAGAAATGTGGAAATGCATTTTTTAACTTATCAATCAGGGATACGTGTGTACAATTCCATATAACTGCTTTAATGTAGAACAAACCACCAATAGTGAAAAAATGAAGTATTTGAGGATATTTGCCATACCATCTCCCGCAAATAGACATACAGCGACTGCGTCTCAAAATCTGCATTAAACAGCTGATTGTGGTTTACACCAGTACAGAATAAAAATGATGAATGATATTTGTGTTTGAGGTCAAATTGTATTGATCATGGTGCACACTATCACGCTGAAAACCTGTGATATTCACCGGGGTAGGCTCAAGTCGGAATTTTGATACGCACGTATAGAAATTACAGAATCAGATAAAAAGTATTGCCTTGTCTTTAATACACGGATTCCAAGCCACCCACTTGCAGGTTATGTTCGCATATCCATGCCAGTGACCAAAATATAAAAATATGAATTTTGACGATTTTTTCGATGTTTCGGATTAGCAAATCGCTGCTAATCCCTTAAGCAAAGTCCAACCCCTTGAAACAGTCTCTAAGGAGTTTAAGAGAGTGGCCTTGTGGAAAGAAAGACTTGCTATCAACCAATCTATTGGTATAGAACCTGGTGAGCATCTCCCACTTGTTAAAGCTGACTCCTCATGGGCTGAATGGCGATATCTCAAAAGATTGAGAAGCAGAATCGGCCGGTCTAACTCTAAGGTTTCCTTCCAGAAGTGGGCTACCCGGAGGCAGATCAGGACACTGCCTGTGGTTGTGGAACAGCATCACAGACAATGGAACATCTCTTGGTCTGCCCAATGTAGGAGCTTACGATGCACAGACAAGGACCTTACGGAATTCAGTGAAGCAGCCAAACATTGTACCTATTTCAAGCTGGATCATATTTGAGAACCACTGTGTTTGGACATGATAAGAAGAAGAACTTTCGACAGAAATTCACAGTGTGGATTGGGCTTATTGGAGACCGGGGTCTCATTGGACCTTCTTTTGTCAGAACCTTTATGCGCAGGTTTGAATGAACAAGATAAATGATAAATAAACAAGTTGCCCCCTTTATTGATGGAGAATTAGCTAGAATTCCTTCGTTTCCAGCGCAAACAAAATTGGCGATGCAGGCATCTGTGATGTTGTACGAGTACGAGTATGATTCGAAAAAAAAAAAAAAAAAAAAAAAATATAAAAATATGAATTTTGACGATTTTTTCGATGTTTCGGATTAGCAAATCGCTGCTAATCCCTTAAGCAAAGTCCAACCCCTTGAAACAGTCTCTAAGGAGTTTAAGAGAGTGGCCTTGTGGAAAGAAAGACTTGCTATCAACCAATCTATTGGTATAGAACCTGGTGAGCATCTCCCACTTGTTAAAGCTGACTCCTCATGGGCTGAATGGCGATATCTCAAAAGATTGAGAAGCAGAATCGGCCGGTCTAACTCTAAGGTTTCCTTCCAGAAGTGGGCTACCCGGAGGCAGATCAGGACACTGCCTGTGGTTGTGGAACAGCATCACAGACAATGGAACATCTCTTGGTCTGCCCAATGTAGGAGCTTACGATGCACAGACAAGACATGATAAGAAGAAGAACTTTCGACAGAAATTCACAGTGTGGATTGGGCTTATTGGAGACCGGGGTCTCATTGGACCTTCTTTTGTCAGAACCTTTATGCGCAGGTTTGAATGAACAAGATAAATGATAAATAAACAAGTTGCCCCCTTTATTGATGGAGAATTAGCTAGAATTCCTTCGTTTCCAGCGCAAACAAAATTGGCGATGCAGGCATCTGTGATGTTGTACGAGTACGAGTATGATTCGCAGTGATGGAGGCCTCGTGGATGTGGATGAAAGCTATATGGAAGAACAGAGGAATATTTTTCCTCTTAATATGGACCCATGCAAGGTAAAGAGTAAATAACAACAATAAACATAAGACTCCGAAATTGATTGTGTAAAAGACATGTTTTATGTCATGTTAAAGGTATATTTCTTGATACTAGCACCTAATTTTTGGTTTATGGTTCACTAGAAATGCCCTAGAAAAGGTTATTTCTAAAATTTCAGTTGATGTTATGAGCAAATGTTTGTATCACGGTGCCCCATAGACTACTGTGTTTAATGTCTGTACATTTATGGGCAGAAAATAAAAAAGATGACAAAGCTCAACTTTTTTAGGTTAGTCGGGCGGACGAGGCTGTGGAGCACGAAATGCCCCTTTAAAATGTTTTGTTATCATTTCTTTTTAGGCTCCGATAATTTGGCAGAAGTCAAATTGCCTCTTTCCTCTGAATTGGCTCATATGCAGTGATGCATGAAAAACTGTACCAAAAGAAGCCAAAAGAGCTATTCTAAGAATCCTTATCAAAAAGATATCACATGCTTCAGCAAATCAACAAAAAAAAAATAAAAGTGTATAGTTCCTTTCGACTTCTGTAGTATCGATTTCCTTAACTGTATCTCTAACATAGATATTTCATTAGTAAAACAGCAGCAATTGCAATTTGTTTGACATTAATCAGGGCCAACATCCTTCTTGGTCCTTGAGGTTTATACATTTGCCATCTAGAGGAGATTGGAGTAAATCATCCTCTGCCCTTCGCTTTGGCTGTAAACTTTACCCTTGGATCTGTGTCCAAATACTAAGATGTAAACAATCTTCATCACCAGATTGTCTTCTCCTCCAAGCTGTAAACAAGGTTTCCTGAAGTAGGTAGCGTTGTATTCACCTTCCAAGGGGCACAGGTGCAAGGCTTGGCAAGCGATATTGTCCCAGTCGGTGGCTGAGCATACGTATACCCGAATAGTCGAATTTTTTATCTGAATAGGCTGGATACTCTCTCTTGTAAAATCTATAGGTTTCACCTACTACAACGCCCAATCCGGGTATTGGTGCCTTATGTTGGGCGACGCCACAATTACTACTTGAAATAAAGAGAGTACGTGTTCCACAAACTTCAGATGAACCATTTCGAGATGGTTAGTATTCCTTGCTAGCACTAACATCTTTTCCCACCATGATCCTTGAAATTATATCGATCATGCCACACTAAATTATCAATATCGCTTGATATCGTAGATCTGACCGGGCTAGATTTGGTGTTCCATGCCCTTTAACCAGTCATTAGTAATATGGTCCTGTCTAAAAGGCATAAAGTTTAGTGAACGTTGTGTCCACATTTTTGTTTTAACAATGTTGAGTATCGAGCCAAAAATTATCACATCTAAGATTTCTCCTTGTCTTTCTGGATTTACTCGTTGTGTGTAGCAACCTAAGGCGCCCCACAGCGGCGCGTTGCTTCGGTGGATTTGTCACGCGTTATAAGAATCAAATATTATTTTATTATTAATAGCAAACATTTTAATGACAATAATTGTTTTGATTTAAAAATACACTGTGCATTGTGTTAATATTTTCTTTTGATCAGACTAAATATACGAAATTATGAGTCTTTTGTTCATCCGCGCGCGCGCGAAAATATTTCCCGGTAACGCTCTCGGTGAGTCTAAAAAGTACAATAAAATTTAGGGATATGTTTCTTGAAACGCTCTGCGTGATATTCAATTTCTGCCAGTAATACGTCACGGTTTTAATCGGCTCCATAGAAATCTACATCTTTACACTAAACTCACGCGTTCAAACTTTTTTACATCTGTGGAGACTAAACAGTGAACCTACTCCAGTATTCTTGACTTTACGTTTCTTTTGTGGGTACGCATGTATGCACGCAAAGTGTACAACCCGCAAAGTGTAGCAATGTTGTTACGTTTTGCGTTAAACTTCTCAAAAGGGGCACCTCAACGCAAAACCGTAACAACTGTTCTTAAGACCAAAATCACTTTTGGGTTAATTGGTCAAAATACTGATTTAAAACAAAGTGGGACACTTTGGTTGGTTCCCAGGGGATTCTGGATTGTTCCCGGATTCTTGGGCTTCTTCGTGTTATAAATGGCTGTTGAGCCTTGTCCTGGAACCAAACGCGCGCCTATTTTGGTTCAAATGGTCAAAATAATGATTTTTAACAAAAATGAGGCACTTTGGATGGTTGTCGGGTAGTTTCTGTATGTGCCGGTGTTTTCGGATCCGTTTGTGTTTCATATTTGATGACATTGCCTTGATCCCGCATGTTACTGATTTTGATTCAAAAGGGCAAAAATGCAGTTCAGCAGAAGTGGCACCTTGGATATGTCCCAAATGGTTTCCTTAATGTTCCGGTGTTTTCGGCCTCATTTGTGTTTCAATGGTTGCTGACATTGCCTTGATCCATATTCAGCATTTTGTTCATATGGTCAAAATATGGATGGTTGAATATGGTTGCTGGATGGTTCCCCCGTTGTTTTGGCTCCGTTGTGTAACATGTTTGTTTGAAGCTTGGCCTGGATCCAAATCACATTTTTCCTGGCCATATTGTCAAAAAAAATTGATTTCTAAACAAAAGTGGCCCTTACATTCCCAGATGGTGTCTGGTTGGTTCCCGTTTGTTTTCGCTCCTTTGTGTATTACTGGTTGTTTTAGCATTTCATGGGACCCAATTGGCCATTTTGTCCAAAATGGTCAAATAGTGTTTTTCAGAACACAAATGGACTTGGATTCAAAATGGTTTCTGGGTGGTTCCTCGGTGTTTTTGCCACCTTTCTGTATGATTGGTTGTTCAGCATTGCCTGGAACTCCAATTAACCATTTCTGTCCATATGGTCCAATATATTGATTTTTAAACAGAAGTGAAATGTGGATGGTTTCCTGGACGTTTTTCTGGATGGTCTGCGGTTTTTTTTCGGCTCCTTTTGTGGTTTCATGGTTATTAGCATCTATAATTTTCGTCAAAAACAGGTGCACATTAATCATGGAAACCTCCCCTATCAATTTTCAAAATGTTTCTAGAAAAGTCCGAATTTGCAGGTTTTTGTCGATGTTGCCATATATTGCTACCTTTGCGTTAATGCAATCTTAACGATTTTTTTTTTAATATTACGTTTTTTTTAATAAATGTTTTAATAGAAACCTGGTACAAACTATCATGGCTAACTGCTCTAACCCAGCTCAGCTTTCTAGAAAAGTTCTGCTTTTTTTTCCAGATTTTTAGAGTTTTTTGCTTAGGCTGCATCTTGATTGTTACGTTTTGCGTTATTGAAAATTTTAACTTAACGATTTTATGAGTAATACGCTAAGAGAAATCAAATTTTAATAGACACGATGGTACAAACTAAATCATGGCTGCCTGGTCTAACCATTCCAAAGGTTCTAGAAAAGTCTTGTTTTTCTGATTTTTCCCCTATATAAACGCTGTATATGGGATTTGTTACGTTTTGCGTTGAGTTGCCCCTTTTTTTTTTCCACATCTCACACCAAACGTAGCAAGTTTTACGTTTTGCGGTGATGCAAATTTGTATGATTTTTTTCGATGCATGCTATCAAAATGAAAATACCTTAACTATTTGTCAAAACATGGTGTCAATTACATGCAAACCTCCCTATCAATATTAATTTTCAAGTGTTTCTAGAAATTTCTAAGTTTCTAGGTTTTTGCCTATGTTGCGTATGGATTGTTACGTTGTACATCGATGCAAATCGTAACGATTTTTCATGAGTATAACTAAACAGAAATTTAAAATTTTAATAGAAACGTGGTACAAACTATCATGGCTACCTGTTCTAACTATTCCAAGCGTTTTTCTCGAAAAGTTTAGTGTCAGATTTTCGCCTATTATAAACGCTGTATATGGACTGATACGTTTTGCGTTGAGTTGCGCCCTTTTGTCCACATCTCAACGCAAAGTAGGCCAGTTGTTACTTTTTGCGGTGATGCAAATTTTATCGAATTTTTTCGATGCAGGCCTTCTAAAATGAAAAATCCTATACATTTTCGGCCAAAAACATTGGTGTGCAAATTATCAATGCACATCTCCCCTATTATTTTAAGTGTTTCTAGAAAAGTCGAATTTTCTAGTTTTTTACCTATGTGCACATGGATTGCTACGTTTTGCGTTTATGCAAATCT